>JAFVLL020023268.1:0-26153 GCA_021397915.2 Tor tambroides | reverse complement strand
AGACACCTTCAACATTTCTCACATTATCACAGTTTATTCGCTATAGTTTAGAAAATGGTAATAAAATATGACAAGAACTCAAGAGTTAGGACAAACTCATCTTGATAATGTCAGATAACTTTGATAGAAAGGTGTGTCAGCGTCAAAGTGTCAAAGCAAATTTTTGGTCCCAAAGTCGTATCAGTTTTACTGCTAGTCCACTGTATGAAGAATTTTTGGGTATAATATGTCAGAGTTTACTTTATTTTGCTCTCCTCACTTACATAAATCAACTATAGTGTCCTGCATCCACTAGTAAAAAATATCAAAAATTATATCTGCTGTCTGAATAATTTTGAAGGGCAGTGGCCCAAACCAAAAAAAGGGGCACTAAGGGGGCCGGTGCTTGTTAATACAAATGATCCAGTTGTTACAAATATACACTACCAGTCAGTGTTTTTAAACAGTAAGATTTTTAATGTTTTTAAAAATATTTAAAATATAGTTACAATATTTATCAATATTTAAAACAGTTGAGTAAAATATGATGAATAAAAATATCCAAAGATCAGCAAGAAATTATAGAAATTAATTTATTTAGCAAGGATGATTTAAATTGATCAAAAGTGATGATAAAGACATTTATAATGTTACGAAAGATTTCTATTTCAGATAAATGCTGTTCTTCTGAACTTTCTATTCAAAACAATTTACTCAGCTGTTTTCAACTTAATAATAATAATAAATGTTTTTGAGCAGCAAATCAGAATATTAGAATGATTTCTGAAGATCATGTGACTGCAGTAATGATGCTAAAAATTCAGCTTTGATCACAGAAATAAATTACATTTTAAAATATATTCAAATAGAATATTAAATAGAATTAAATAGTAAAAACTATTTCAGAATTTTGCTGTTTTTGCTGTACTTTGGTTCAAATAAATACAGGCTTGGTGAGCAGAAGAGACTTCTTTAAAAAACATTAAAAATCTTACTATTCAAACACTTTTGACTTGTGTACAATGAAAAGAGAAGACAGCACACTCTGTAATAATTTCAGACTTTATTGCAGATGTGTTGATAGAGCGAGCTCTCCCTCACTCTCTGAGCCTGCTTCTGCCTCATCTTCAATGGAAGTATAAGTATTAGACATTTCATTTAATATTATACAGCATAAATATAATAAATATTATATACTAATAAACAGCTAATTTAGAACACTTATATTATCTTTTTAACTATTTTAGGCCTATTATTATAAGGTTTTAATAAAATATTATAAATGTGTTAGATTACTAGTATGAACTAAGACAAGTGATTATAATGGGAATATACTTCATAGCAAGAATTAAAGTGTGACACACTGCTAAATATTCTTTATGATGATTTACCTGCTGGCTTGCTGGAGCTTTGAATTCATGTTTGCAATGTTGAAATGACTTCTCCCTTCGCTCTTTCTCTCTCAGTCTCTTTCGCCTTTTTTTTGTGAAGGCATTTTTTGTTTGTTTGTTTGTCTGTTTTTTCTACAAAGTGTGCCAACATCAGCTAATTGTGTGTTGTAGGCTATTAGATCTGATCGGGTACAATGATTTGATCAGGCATTCTAAGAACGTGTGATATTCAGTACAAGTTGTTAGGACTTTAGAAGACCGAGAGCAAACCATTACTGACAGAAATACAAAAACAAACTTCCAAATGACTATTTCAGCGGATCAACCACTCACTGTAATGAGGATCGCAATGCATCTACCTGTTAATGCAACGATCTTCGTGAACACAGCGGCCACACAGATTGTGATGCAGAGTGGTGGGAAAACACGGAGCAGAATCAGTGGATCTTTAGCAGTAACAGAACGCTTTGAGCTGGGGGTGATAGCGAGGGTGGGTTTGGTGAGAGGGGCAGCTCAGCCGATGAGGGCAGAGGGGCAGTGGCTCTAGCCACCGGGACACCCCCCTGTGCACGGCCCTGGGTGACTGTATATGCTATAATGGGATTTTATGAGATGCTGTAAGCCTGTAAATCCTGTGATTTGTGCATCTTCTGGAGGTGTAAGGTCCTCACATGTGCTCGAGTGTTTTACTTCAAAGGGACATTGTTTCAGTCTGTCTTTAGTATGGATAAAACTCAACGTCTCCAAATTTACAAGTGTTTGTCTGTGGAGGACTCAAGTGTTTGGTTTCCATGGTTTCACACTCACACACAGTCTCACACACACACACACACACACACACACACACACTCAGTCTCACACACACACACACACACACAGTCTCACACACACACACACACACACACACACACACACAGTCACACTCAAACACAAACACAAACAGTCACACTCACACACACACACACACTCACACACTCACACAGTCACACTCACACACACACACAAACACATACACAGTCACAGTCACACACACACACACACACACACAGTCACACACACACACACACACACACAGTCACTCACACACACACACACACACACACAAACACACACACAGTCACACACACACACACACCCCCACCCACACACACACACACACACACACACACACAGTCACACACACACAGTCACTCACACACACACACACACACACACACAAACACAGTCACACACACACACACACATGGATGGAGGCCAACATCACAACATCACACAACTGGAGCTCCACACGCTGACTGATTACTGCCTGATGAAGATCTCATGTCAGCTCAGCTGCTGTTACTATAGCTTATAACACCATCAATGAACACATTCAACACTTCCTGTTTCTTTAAGAGTGTGACATTTTGAGGATCATTTTGAGGATCATAGAAATGGAGTAATGCAATGATTCATTGGCCATGCAAGTCTGTCTGTCTGTCTATCTATCTGGGTCATTCTGTGTCAAAACAGCCAAATTTCAGAAACCTTCCTGGCTAAAATGTTTGATCTTACTGATAATTTTTATGAAGAAAGATGATAAAAGCAAAAATAATGAATGTCCTGGATGTATATTTACCGAGTAATCCACAATTTTGTAGAGGGAGTCAAAAAGACAATTTTCACATATTGAGCTATTTCTCCACAAAAGAAAGTTGTGAATTTTGCATACTCTGCAAGAGGAATGAAACTCATGAGCAGAACTGAAGCTTTGCAGACTGTCAGAGTCAGAGAATCACCATGTGCTGTTTACATTAATGTTTAGATGAAATTAATGACATTAAAACTAAATCTAATTTGATTACCACCCATTTAAAATGTAACTGTAATGAAATACAGTTACTCATATTTTGTAACTAAATTACAATTATTCGGTTACTCCTCAACCCTGATTATATGTCAATGGTGACAATGGGGAAAATGAGAAAAAGCACTTTGAAGGAAATTTTTTTTTTTTTTTTTTTTTGAGTAAGTTTGCATGTCTCGCTTTAGGTATCATCATTTTTAAGGCCCTGTTTGGTCCACTGATATTGGGATCTCAACAAGACTCCATGTCCAGATTGTTGAATATTACACATATTCAGTGATCAAAAACCAGATGTGAGTCACTTTGCATACAGCTAATACTTACTGTATTTATAGGGGAATGTCTTAAGAATAAAAAATGTTGAAACTTACAAATGTATCTTGTTTCCCTGTATCAAAACAATTCAATATACCTGTCTGAGTGATAAAATTGCACTGAACTGGTCAAGTTAAGGTCTATTAACTTGTTCTCAGTAGTTTATTCATAAGGTTTTATATTTGAATCAGTTTTAGGGATGTTTGGAAGAAGGGATGTTTTTTTAAAATTTTGTTTTAAAAAAAACTTTTTTTAGGGACTGAACCATAAAGGGCCTTAAAAATAAAGATTACAAACAAAATGCTTCTTAGGAACCAGAATCTAAAAGGATATTAAGATATATTTATGTTTCTTCAGTAACAGGTATGCAAACTTTAAAATAATATTTTTTTGGCACTCAGACAGGTATATTTTATGCATTTGCTTTGACAGAGGGAAAGAAAATACATTTCTAGTTTCAACATTATTTGTTCTTCAGACGTTGCGCTATACAGAAAAATTAGCATCTATATGCAAAGTGACCCACATTTGGTTTCTGACCACTGAAAATTTGTTCAATTTAATAGTTTCCTCTTGGAGCCACATTGACTTCCTAATATCTGTGAAACTGAACCATATATCATATTATATACCAGGTCCAATCATTTTGGCTGAACTGTAGCATCACTACGGATGTAGGATGGTGTGGATGTGTTTTCTGTGAGCTCACAGACACTTAAAACAAATGAGTAAACAAACAAACAAGCCATGCGCAGTGTCCACTAAAGACCCAACAGGATGTGTTCACAAACACACAATAGTAGACAATGGGTAAAGGTTTCTAATGTGCTGCTGGTTGGAGTTTCCTTAGAGAAATACACTTCCAGAGAACCCGTGGCATTACATGACCTTTATTACGCCGGAGTTTGAAATGTGCAGCTGGTTTGTAAAAAGGTTACAATACAACTGCATCACATCAAAATCAGCTGAAACTGCTACTAAAGACATTTCACACAGGCCCATTTAGAGCTCATGGACTTAGTGTTTTAATGAACTGTTTTTCTTTTTACTTCTGTACAAAAAACTCATTTTTCAGTAGCTTTAATGAACAATTCAACCATAAATAAAAGCTTGTTTTCATTTGCTAAACCCATATGTATTTTTTAATAATCAAAATTTTGAAGTTTAGGTGAACTATCTTTTCAAAAAACATGAATAGACATTTACCTCACACAGTGCCCTAACAGCCCTGCATCAAAGTGTAAGGATCTGAGAGATTTTATGAGGCTTTTATGTGTTTACAGCACAAAGAAAATAGAAAGAGAGCGAGAGAGAACTTGGGAGAGAAAGTGAGTGAAAGCAGAAGAGGGGGAAGGCCTCCAGACTCAGTGTGTGTTGGGAGGAAGGAGTGGCTACAGAGCTGCTAAATGAGAGAGAAACCACTGGGAGAGCACATCCACACATGCAGAAGAGATTGAGCAGCCAAACTCTGATTTATGAAACGTGAACCCGTCGACAACAGCGCGACCGCTGGGAAAAAACACTTCAATTCAGCCCTAATTACTCACATACGGCTGTGACATCAACAAGGAGCCTAATTCACAACACATGGCCTCTCTAACAACATGCAGCATCCACAGATACCTCACATATCTGCAGAAGAACATGCTCAAGATACCAGCAGACTCTCTGGACTCCACACACGAGCATATTCATGTATCTTAGTTTGACTGCAAATTATTATTATTTTTTGCCTTGGACCACAATGCATCGCTCATTTGCATAACATTTTTAATAAAAGTTACATTCATCTCAATCTCAAATCACAAGCATGTAAACAGTCACTTACTATGGGTGAGCATGCAGTGCATTTGTCAAACGCCAAACTTGCGGGAAGAACATTGTCAAATCTTGACAGGAATCCCCGAATCTGGAAAGAAAACAAATGATTTTAAGATACAGAATCAGTATAGAAAAATATTCCTTAATCTCTAGCGCCACCTGGTGTCTGTCAGGAAAGACAACAGGCAGCAAAAATTAGAAACTGCATCTTCTGTTTCATCTTAACCATCATGCTCAGTTTGGGGTCTGAGACCTTTCAGGCTTTTTAATAGCTCAAAAACATACTTAACATTTAAGCACTAGTGTAATATTTAATGGGTTTTCCTGATCGTATGTAATCTTATGTAGGTTTGTTGAAAAATACACAACAAATCTTCCAAAAATAATGTTTATTTTGAAGTTAATATTCTGAAAAAAAAAAAAGAATTTACATAATTATATTTTTTCAAATGACAAACTTAATGCTACTTAAAATTATGCCAATGAATTGTATGAAATTATATTCTGAATATGCAAGTGAAGCCTATTTAGGAAAATTGCATTTTTTTTATTTTTAATGACACTGACATATCTATGATCTATTATTTAAAAAAAAATAGTTAAAATAAAACTATTACAAAATAAATGTATTAAATTAAACTATTAAAAATAAAGTGAAACTAGTTATTTTTAAGTAATATTGTATGAAATGCTGATGTTTTTTTTTTTTGGTAGACATTTTGGCAGAGAAAGTACAATATAAAAATCTATATTCTTACAAAAAACAGACAGACATTTTTCTGTAAGTAAGTGTAAATGATTATTAGTCGTTTTTCTATGAAAGCCACGCCACACTCATGTAAGCCGCACATCCCACAGCAGCAGAGCAAAGCGCTTTCTTGTGACGTAAAAACGGCAGACAAACGATAGAGCGCTGCGTTCAATCACAGTCACGTATCTCTCACCGCATGCGTGTCTCAGGAGTTACTGCTGCCGGCTGATCTTAACTGAGAGCAAATTAAAGAAAGAGCCCGAGGGGAAGATAAGAGGGGCTGAGGCTTCAGTATGAAGATTAGCAGGCCTTTACAGGCGGCTGATGCATTACACACTACCCATGAATCCACGCGCTCCAGCGAAGACACTCTGATGTAAATCCACATTTACAGAGCCAAATCCACCAAATAAGAGAGATTCATACTTGGACATTCATCTGCTGTTCAAATCTGTTTAAATATAATTACTTTTTAAAATCAAATTGAGGGGAAGGAAAATCAGGGAACTGAAATTGTGACGTTTGAGCATGAGATTATATCAGAACATTTGCATACATCAGCTTCAAAAAATACACACTTCAAACACTTTAACATGAATGTCAATGCAACAAAATATGAAAGCAAATGTCAATGTTTGTGCAGAAAGATGCATTAACACTATAGACTCTTGAAATGCTAAAACAACAGATGTTGAACATGCAGCCACTGAAAATCACCCAAACACCAGCTGATTCAAGCACACTGACACTTCATCAAGTCATTCGTTTTCCAGACAACACTTGGTTTGATTTCTTGTCACTAATGCAATGAAATACATACATTTTTAAATACTGTTTAAGCAGTTTTTGCTTTAAGGTTTTGTAGGGGTGTGTTCAGTGACTAAACATCTGGGCTGGTAATCGAAAGGATGTAGGTTCAACTTCAGGATCCATGAACCACGAAGTCTTTGATCAAGATACTGAACCTCAGTAACTCCAGAAGAACTGAAGCTGTGATGAGTGCACTGCAAGCCATTCTGCATTAAAACAGCATCTGCTAAATGAAGGAGGTTGCCTGAAACACTCTCTACACAAGCAAAGGCTTACAGAGACCCTGGACTTCACATGGTTTCACATTGTGCTCTGATTGCAGTTCTTATAATGTCATCACTATATTCAGAGTTATTAGTGTAAATGATCAGTCAATTACTGTCACGACATCTGTCATGTTAGTTAAGGTCAACTAGCTTTTATCTAGCTACCCAAAAATAACACATTTAGTTTAATTCAGAGGTTTGCTAATGCCTCAATGTAAGAATGATAAGTGTTTTCAGTGGACAGATATTTGATGCTCACTTACAATATAGTTGAAAAGTTTGGGGTTCTCTCACCAACACTTTATTTATTTGCTTAAAAATACAGTAAAAACAGTACAATTGTGAAATATTACTACAATTTAAAATTTGGGGTTTCTATGTGAATATCTGTTAAACTGTAATTTATTTCTGTGATGCGCAGCTGAATTTTCAGCATCATTACTCCAGTCTTCAGTGTCACATGATCTTCAGAAATCATTCTAATATGCTGATTTACTGCTCAAGACACATTTCTGATTTTTAGCAATGTTGAAAACAGTTGTGCTGCCCAATATTTTTTGAGGAAACTATGATACATTTTATTTTTCAGGATTCACAGATGAATAGAAAGTTTAAAAGAACAGCATTTATTTGAAATAGAATCTTTTGTAACATCATAAATGACTTTACTGTCACTTTTGATCAATTTAATGCACCCCTTATTAATAAGAGCATTATTTTCTTTAAAAACAAATGAACTGATATCAAACTTTTTGACATAACAACAACAAAAATAGAAACCAAACAACATAAAACCTGTTGCTTGTTATGGCTGTTAAACAAACCAAACAAGGAAGAGCTGCTGCTTCATCTGACCAGCACTGCTCTCATGCACACTATGATCATATTGCTCACTAGATGAGCACAGAGCTCTGGTTTATAGCGGATACACTGCAGTTCTCCACACATCCAGCAGGGGCCAGTGCGAGCTAAAGAGACAAATCCCCCATCATGACTGTGCCATGTAGTCATACTGAGCCCAACGCAACATTAATGCAAGAAAGGTCAGAAAACTAAATCCCGTCAAGAACAATTTATGAGGTCGGGGATTATAATGACCCAGTCGTCGCATGTGTCCTGTTCACCAGCGTCTGCTATTGTGTTTTGGCTAGTCACAGTCAAGAGAGCTTTCCTGACTAATCGCATTATGCGTAAGGAGTCGCATATTTGCAATTATGGTTCTTGAGGAGGGGAGCGTTATTTCTGAAGGGGCATATGCATGCTGCACGCTGGTGGAGCTAATAACCCAGAGAGCAGCTCTTCGACGTCTGTAGCTGCGTCATTAGCCCCGTGTGAGTGTGTGTGTGTGTGTGTGTGTGTGTGTGTGTGAGTGTGTGTGTGTGTGTGTGTGTGTGGTTTGTTGCATGCGGGGGGCTCTTGCTACAATGCTGTGCTAAGCTTCAGCACACAGGCAGGGGGTCCTGCTGTGCCACTTTATGAATTATAGCGAGACTGTGAGATTGAAAGTTGCAAAAAATAGCAATATAAACAACTACATATAATATGTATCATTAATACAAGTGCACACAAGCACAACGGGATATATGTTGGTGTTTTTCCATTGTGTCCTTTTAAAGAAATCATACACTGAAAAAATGGTGTAGGATTTACTTTGAAATAATTCTCTTACAGAAACTGCTAGTAATTTTCACACACACACAAAAACACAACAAACAGCAAGAAACATTGAATTAAATGTGAAATTTTGAAATAGTACTTTCTTGTAAAACATTCAGTAATATTTTATTGTAGGTGTCCTTGTTACACCTTACATGTCGTCACTATAGTATTAGCACAAAATTATGCATAATTACATGCAACAACCCTAAACCAAACTCTATAGTAAGTACATGTTATTAATATTACTCGGTACTTAAATGTATCATTACACTGTAACAAGGACACTTTAAAATAAAGTGTAACCAAACATTCTCCAACTTCCGGTTTTATTTACAACTTTACATCTTTGAAAAATCTTGTTTTTACAGTGCATATGTAAAACAGGATAATCTACCTTCTGCAATAGGAAGAAGGCAGTTTTTCCTATTGCTCGGTTCTCATTCAGAACCAGTTCCATTTAAAATACTGGAAACAGAATGACTGTCATGACATTCAGCTCTGTTCACGGGTTTTGAACAGCTGTGTTCTTCCACTGATTTGGACAGAGAAGACTCTCTGTTTCACACATTGAATTCACAGCATCAGCAAAACAAATGATGCTGCTGAAGATAACCAGCGAAGCCTGATTCACAAAAATGACTTGTCTGAGTCTGTTCTTTTTAAAGAATTGTTCAAAGCACAGTCATTACAAGCAATTAGGATTAATCAAAAAGGTGGGAATTGTAGTTATGTGGAATCAGAATCAGTTCCATACAAGCCCTAATGTTCATCCTGCCAAGAACAATTTACGGGTTCAGGGATTATAATGATCCAGTCGCTGCAGTTCACACCTCAAATCTTCTTGCCCTATCCATCCAGACCATTTATTTCAACTAAATGGCATCTTATTAAAAACTCTTCATGATTACGGCAACAAAACCATGAGCTCATTAACATATGGCTGCCCACATTTACATCAACAGCAATTTAGCAACTTGGCCAATATCAGAGCTCATGCAAATACTAATGTCTTAAAGGCATACGTCCCCCAAAAAATGTTGATTCTCAGAATAATGTCCTTTATGTTCCACTGAAGAAAGAAAGCCATACAGATTTGGAATGACATAAACAACATAAATGATGACAGTTCTTGGGTGAACCATCCCTTTAAGACTTTAGTATTTGAATAACCTCTGATATGACTGGCTAAACTCTTTGTAGGCGTAATTCACACCGTCAATCACTGAGATGACCAAGTCGCTGAATACGGAAGTGTATTTTTCTGTAAAGGTGCCTGTTTAAACATCACATTACATTCAAGAGATTCTGAATGTTTATGGATTTTTGAAGCTTTTTGGTCATTTCTGAAGCTTGACTATCCCAGTTTCCATCAACTATCACTGTATGGAAAGGAGCATCGTGAACCTTCTACTAAACATCTCCTTTTGTCATAGAGGTTTGAAACAGGAGCTGTTAATTCAAAGAGTCAGAGAGATTGTAGAAATAGTCATGTGTAACTAGGGGTTTTAACGGTACACAGAAGACCTCGGATTTGAGGTCACGATTCGATATGAGTTTGGTACAACAGGAAATGTACTTTTTTCATTTATTTTGATTATACAGTAGTGCTACATACATGTAGCATGAGCATTTGTTTTATATCATTATATGTGACCCTGGACCACAAAACCAGTCTTAAGTGTCAGTTTTTCGAAATTGAGATTTATACATCATCCGAAAGCTGAATAAATAAGCTTTCATTGATGTATGGTTTGTTAGGATAGGACAATATTTGGCCGAGATACAACTATATCAAAATCTGGAATCTGAGGGTGCAAAAAAATCTAAATATTGAGAAAATCACCTTTAAAGTTGTCCAAATGAAGTTCTTAGCAATGCATATTACTAATCAAAAATGAAGTTTTGATATATTTACAGTAAGAAATTTACTAAATATCTTCATGGAACATGATCTTTACTTAATATCCTAATGATTTTTGGCATAAAAGAAAAATCGATAATTTTGACCCATGTAATGTATTTTTGGCTATTGCTACAAATATACCCCAGCGACTTAAGACTGGTTTTGTGCTCCAGGGTCACATATTGTATAATTTCAAGATTTAAAGTAAAAACATAATGGTCTGACTTTAGATTTGTGAAATTATGCCACAAAAAAACACCTGCACAAAACAAAAAACAGCAGACGGACTGAATGAGAACGCAAATTCACTCTCTGACAGCAGGGGGTGCTTATGGAACAGCAGCGATACAGTGTTTTCTTTGGTGACCGCTGTATACAAAGTGATTGCGCTTATAAACACCACTTTAATATGCATTATATGGAAGTAAGAGGAAAAGAAAATACTATCAAATCACTTCAGAAGTCGGTCAGCTCCTCAGAGATACATTCATATGAAACCATCAACAGCGCTCCAGACACATGTAATCTCTTCAAAACATTCAATTCTCTCCTCTGTCCCCCTCCACCATCTCCCACCACTTCTATAACAGCTGATGAGTTCGCCACATTCTTCACAGACAAAACTAGAACAATCAGCAGTCAATTCTCAGCCCCACACACACAAGACCTCCAACCAACCACATCCACGGCTAAAACTCCCATCTTCTCCTTCTGTCCCCTCACTGAGGCAGAAGTATCAAAACTTCTCCTCTCCAGCCATCCTACAACATGTCCTCTAGACCCAATCCCCTCACACTTTCTCCAAGAAATCTCTCCCACACTTTTACCAGCACTCAGACACATCATCAACACATCTCTCCTCAAAGGCACCTTACCCACTGCATTCAAGCAGGCTCAGGTAACCCCACTGTTCAAAAAACCTTCATGAAACACTTCACTTTTATATAGCTACAGACCTGTTTCTCTCCTTCCATTCTTAGCCAAAACCCTCGAACAAGTTGTTTTCAACCAGGTATCATTGTTTCTTTCACAGAACAACAAACTGGATGCCAACCAGTCAGGTTTCAGGAGTGGCCATTCAACTAAGACTCCGCTGCTGTCAGTCACTGAAGCCTTAAGGATTGCAAAAGCTGATTCCAAATCATCAGTCTTTATTCTGCTAGATCTATCTGCTGCTTTTGACACTGTCAATCATCAGATCCTCCTGTCCACCCTCTCATCTCTGGGCATCACAGGGATTCCGCTTCGCTGGTTTGAATCCTCTCTCACAGGTAGGTCGTTCAGGGTTGCCTGGGGAGGGGAGGTATCCAAAGCACATCGACTGATCACTGGGGTTCCTCAGGGATCAGTCCTTGGACCCCTCCTCTTCTCCGTTTACACCACATCACTGGGTCCCATCATACAGGCACATGGCTTCTCCTACCATGGCTTCTGCTACCATTGCACGGCATCAGGCTGCCTGGAGAACATCGCGCATGGATGAAAGATCATCACCTCCAGCTCAACCTGGCAAAGACCGAGCTTCTTGTTTTCCCTGCCACTCCAACTCTACAGCATGATTTCACCATCCAGCTAGGTTCTTCTACAATTATCCCATCAAGTTCGGTCAGAAATCTTGGTGTAATCTTTGATGATCAGCTGACCTTCAAAGACCACATTGCAAAGACAGCTCGATCTTGCAGGTTTGCATTGCACAACATCAGAAAGATCAGGCCCTTTCTAACAGAGCATGCTGCACAACTTCTTGTCCAGGCCCTTGTCATTTCTAGGCTGGACTACTGCAATGCCCTTCTGGCTGGACTTCCATCATGCACAATCAAACCTCTACAAATGATTCAGAATGCAGCAGCACGACTGGTCTTCAATGAGCCCAAAAGAGCCCATGTTACACCTCTCTTTATCTCCTTGCACTGGCTACCGGTTGAGGCTCGCATCAAGTTCAAGACATTGATGCTTGCATATCGAACAACCACAGGCTCTGCACCCACCTACTTCCACTCACTATTACGAATCTACATTCCCTCCAGAAGCCTGAGATCCGCTAGTGAGCGACACCTTGTGGTACCATCACAGAGGGGCACAAAATCACTTCCCAGATCATTCTCGTTCACTGTTCCTGGCTGGTGGAACGATCTTCTCACCACAATCCGGAATGCTGATTCCCTGACAACTTTCAAGCGACAGCTGAAAACTCATCTCTTTTGACACTATTTTTTTTATTTATGCCTTCCCTTTCTAGCCTGTAATTATTTGGAACAATGCCTGAAACTGGTATTATGAGCACTTCCTGTGTCTGTTTGCCTCTTTAAGATGAATCGCTTTATG
This sequence comes from Tor tambroides, assembly GCA_021397915.2. Classification (NCBI taxonomy): domain Eukaryota; kingdom Metazoa; phylum Chordata; class Actinopteri; order Cypriniformes; family Cyprinidae; genus Tor; species Tor tambroides. The sequence continues at coordinate 13,087 of JAFVLL020023268.1, read as the reverse complement.
TATTCCCCAACTGCAAGTCGCTTTGGATAAAAGTGTCTGCAAAATGACTAAATGTAAATGTAAATGTAAACCCCCACATATCTGTTTTCCTATATTTTGAGCATTGCGAACAGTGAGCTTGATCTGCCTGCTACAGTATTTCTCCTCTTTACAGACTTCATGAAAATTCCACACAAAATACATTGTTGGAAATGAATGCAATGCCGTTTGTGTGCAATTCTGGAATAGAGATCGGCCAAAATAAAACTAAAAACCGGTTCTGAATTATAGCCGGTCGACCGGTGCATCTCCGAAACTCTCCCACATTGCTGATTTAACACAAGCAGGCGGTTCTTCGAGCTCTTGCGTGAATCTGAACTCGTCATTCTTGTCTTGGTTTGGTGACTTCGTCTCTTCTTCTGCTCTTTCCTGTTGTGACAGTGTTGCATTACCACACGCACCCTTCTGGACTGATCGCCTATGTATTTGTCATCTGAACATTGTTCATGCACATTGTTTCAATGTGCATGAAACGAACTGTGATGGTTTGGGATGAATACATGTACCATTACACCCCTATGTACAGCCGATTATGCTGCAAGAAACCTTGACTGACATTATAAGTTGTCCTCACAGAAAAAAATAAAATCATATAAAGTCAATTCATTCAGAAAATTTTAAAAAGAAGTAATCTGTGTTACCAGGTCAAAAGGAGCATGAATAGAGCGAGCTTACATACATTCTCTTCATCCTCAATGCTTTCTATACACAAGTCCATCTTCTCTCTTTTTTGTTTTCATTCTCTCTGACTCTAGAGACTCATAAAGCTGGTGAACATCCCCAAGTGTGCAACGATAAGCATCAAAGACAAACAAGGCCAGAGCCTCAGCCCTTCAGTATGAGCCATCAACCGCTTTCATGAAGGATTAGCCCACGGATTTGCTCCGGTCTTCCTTGCGCAATTTTCCATTTCCTTTCTCAGTGGCTATCTAATGACACAGGAGACAATAATGGACCCCGCATCCCATACAGTTTTAGCTTTCTTTACTTCTTTTATAACATAACAGTCTCATACAGTACATTTCCTTGAAGTACATCACAACAAGTGCTGTCAAAACGGCGTTAAAAATATTTAACACAGTTAACGCGGTGCGGAGCTAAGGTTGGCCACCCCACTCACAACTGCTGCTTCTGTGTCTTTTTCCTTGACTAGAATTGCGTTTTTTTAGACGCAGAACGTCTTTAAGACCACATCAAACGGGAGACTGTTCAGATACGCACTCCACTTCGACTCAGTGCCAGGCAATAGTCAAAAGAGCCTGGAAACAGTACAGGTGACGATGACCTTCAGCAAACAACAGTGAACTGCGGTCAGATGAGATGTTTTCAGGCCATATGTCAGTAAAAATGAATTTTCCTGTCCTGTCAGCTGTTATACTGCGCTTGTAGCCTGTATCATTCAAGGTTTCTGCAGGATTTTTAAGCTCAAATTTAAGACTTTTTAAGACCTTTTTTAAGACCTGCACAAATAAAATTAATACCATATGAGCGGGGTAGGGCAATGTCCGTAGTACCATATTAAACTGTAAAATGACTGTAAAAAGCATGATTTATGATTCAGATACAAGTTTTCACAAAAACAAAAAGTTTTGTAAAATGATAAACTTTACATTTCAGCCTTTAAACCATTTTTAAGAAAATGGATGTCAAAAGTATTAATAATATTGGTTTTAACAATTATCAATAAATTACTATATAAATTAAATAACATGAATTAGGGGTGTGTGAAATTGGCAAAAAAATTGATCTTGATATTTTTCTGGGATTTTATCGATAACGATAATTAGATGATATTTTGCTGAGTGTGTTATTGTGCTGGTATCTTAAAGATTACTGTGGACAGCTGACTCCTGATTTTTTTTTTTTGGTATTCTTCATATTTTGTATGGTCAGTTCACAGCAGTGATAGAAATGAGTCTTTTCCAACAAGTTTTATGGGCATTTTTACCTTTAAGCCATTTTTTTCTAAAAGTGTGCATCATATTTTGAGTCAATTTCTTGCATTTGGGCTATTACCAAGCAAATCAAATCAGTATCAACAGAATTCACCTGTGCAAAGCATCTGAAGAGGCATTTAGATGTATTTACACACTGTTTAATGCAGCTCAGAGGGACACAGAATACTAACCTGCAGTTACAAATGCATAAATAATGTTTTGATATTTGAAACATAAAACGCTGAAAACTGATGTTTGAAATTATAAAAAATGAAGATACTTTAAATGTGAAATTAAAACCGCCAGTAGGTGGCAGCGAGTCACTGTTAGTAAGTGAGTCATTGCAATTGAACCGAATCATTTAAACGGTTGATTCATTCAGGAACGAATCACCGTCATGTGCTCAGAGACGCAAAACAGCGCTGTGGCTTTGTTTGGAGTTATTTTTGTTGGAGAAATAGAGCAAAAGCTAGAAATATGGTGTCTAAAACGTAAGTCTCTTAATTAACTTGATAACATCAAAACCACATTTGTAATCATGCTGACTTTTGGAGAAAAGAACGGCACTATTCGTGTGATATTAACTATATGAAATGATATACCGTAATTATCGGCTATACATTTTCTGCCCCCATATCTTAAATATGTGATCATTCTAAATGCATTGTAATAGACTGAATCGTGCAGTGAAAGAACGCACTCGCACGCGCACTATTTTAACCTGTTAACGGATTCACTCTCTGCCAGCAGGTGTCGCGTTTGGCTGAAATATAACGGTTTTCCCGGTAAAGACAGAACACAAAGCAGCACTGGACTTTGAGCTTGCAGCGCTCATATTTAATTAATAAAATCATAGCCTTTTGAAGTTTAATCGTCACATTCAGCCATATCGCAATTCTGGTCTTTCCGTCTCCAAATTTAAGACCTCTTGAAATCATAATTAAGACTTTCTTGTACAATTTAAGACTTTTTAAGGCCTTAAATTTCATACAACTAAATTTAAGACATTTTAAGACCCCGCGGAGACCCTGATCATTTCATATTAAAGTGAAAATGAAACTACGAGCATGTGTGTCAGATCACATTCAGCAGCGGCAGCTCTTAAAGTAATAGCAGCCGATATTAACCTAATAACCAGCTGCTGTGAGGTCTGTTAATCAAAGAACAAAAGAAAAAAAGAGGAAATCAATAACCTTTGTAACTTTAAGAATTCATCAAGATTTAATTTAGAACTTAGTGTTTGATAACTTTACAATTTCTGTATATTTCCTACTTATTATAATGGGTTTATGTGAAAATTGTTTTAAGTTTATTAAATTAGAAGTTGTATTTTTTTTTAAATCTAATAAATGTTAAAATTGATAGCTCTCAATTACACTGTAAAGTTGAATGGCTATAGTCAATTGCTAAATATTAGGAGAACAAAAAAAAGCAATTTCCTAGAGACATTGGCAGTATTGGTATCAGTGATACTGGCCTTCAGTCATAAAAAAGATGCCATTAAACAAATATTAAAAATATACCTATATGTTGTTCCTACATTAATTTGAAGATTGAATGTGAAATTATTGCAATATAAAAGTATATTTAAAAACTTTAATGTTAGGTGGAATTAATCACGATTAATTTCAGAAAAAAATGTGATTGGTTTTTTTAATCAATAGACAGCACTAATCACAACTTTTTTTCAGACTCATCGATTGGATCACAAAGCCAGACGTCAGGTTTATGAGATTCATTTAATCAGACCTCCCAGCAATGGCTGATAAAACAAAAGCCATCTCCTCTTTTATTCATACTGACCAACACATATATAGTTTCAGATTGGTTTTTGTTCTTTGCAAACTCCTGTTTATTTACTTATTTTAATTGTCATTTTATCTCATTTTAGATAACAAAGTCGCTAGTTTTTGTCTTGGTGAGGACATAATCTCAGCCTCAGGACACTGACGTTAACAGTTCCTGGATGGAGATCAGCAGGTTTTAGGGACCGGCACAGAGACGATTTTACCAACCATCTTTTCTGCGGTGGAAATGTGCAGAACGGTTGGAAATTAGGCAGTGGCCTCATGGCGAAAGGGGCTTGAAGGTCACCTTTACTTCCCACAAGAGTCCAGTGTGTGTTTGAGAAAGTGTGACTTGAGGCAATGAGCTGACCGTGGATCTGCTCGCTTCAGGCAAATCATCAGGACTTTGACAAATGGAGTTGACAGATAAAAAGAGACGAGATCCCCGCAACTGTACGCGACGCCGCCTGCTGCAGGTCTGAATGTCACACGCCGGCTAGACACTACTGAGCATGAGCAGTTACTTCACAGTTGATGTAACGTTTCAGATGTTTCATGTTGTGACAAACCTTAGTACACTGCTACAATAAAAAGAGGATGAATGCTAGTTCCTCTTTCCTGAAGTGCTGCAATCACAGAGGTTAACAGGTTTTACTTTTACTAATTTTTCCTATTTTGTAATTTGTATTTTAAACATTTTTATTTTTATGTTTACAAATCAACTTTGTGAATAAACAGTCTGTGCCTTAGTTAAACTATATGGTAATGACACAGGACGAAGAGGGATATTTAAAGTAGATGATGATGTAATGAGTGAATGCATTACACAAGAAGTGTCTTGAGGGAAAGTCCTGACTGACGTGTGCAGGATGAAGATGACCTGCCTTCACCGCTGCATCACACACACATCCACTGAACAGCAGGTCAATTTGCTCTTCCATTACATGGTGTTCTTACTAAAATGACTGATAATTATTAATCAGAGTAAATAAAGCAACAAGTGATGACAGCTCTCTTTTCTATAAATCTGAGATTTTCTCTTAATCAGGCAAGGTAACACTTTATTTGGTGTCCTTGTTACATGTACTTACTATTATAATAACAATACATTATGCATAATTACATGCATGTAACCCTAAGCCAAACCCTAAACATATAGTAAAAACATGTAGTTAATTAATAGTACTCAGTATTTTTGTGTAATTAGGCCTACACTTTAACAAGGACACCTTAAAATAAAGTGTAACCCCAGCCACAGCCATAACAAGCAGCAGGGCATTTTGTTCCACAGTGAAATATCATTGGTCTAAAGTCAATATTTACATAACCTTACATTATATATCTAATAAATTACAATTGGCTGTCAAGTTTATGGAAACATTAAGGCTGGAATACACTACACGACTCAAAATATGAACAGATTTGAAAACACTAGGCATCATACACTTGCCGACTTTGTAATCAATTGAAGTAAACTAATTCCAAAAAAGCGATTTGAATAGGATTTCAAATCACATAAGAATGTACCTTGAAATGGATTTGTAAAAATCATATTTCATGTGATTTCTTTTGCAGTTCACATTTGCTAAATATGATCGGACGGATTCCAGTCAAACAATTAGATTTTGGACTGATGTTCTGAACAAGGCCTGTTCTGAAATGGATCAAATCAGAGTCTGAAGCTACAAAATTGGACTTTTATCAACTAGCATCAACTTGTCCTAACTGTAAACAGGGGCAGAAATCTGAGCAAAAGTGGTGTAGCGTATTCCAGCCATTACTGGCCACTGGCACATCAATCGACTACAATGTTTAATCCAGTCAACTAATCATAATCAATTGCACAGACTGCTGAGACATTTGCTGAGAAGATCCCAAATGCAGATAATTCAAAGACATTGCAGACAAGTAAATGACTGAATAGACACACACCCTCTTTTGAAGTCACTTAGCATATGCATAAACGCTGCTGAACAGATCAGCTTAGACCAGCATGAATTTCAATGGCAGTTCATCTCATGCTGAGGATGATTATATCCCCACAATGAACCAAACACAACACACGCTCTTGATCTGCAACGCTCGTCTGTTCAGCAGGGCATTTACATAATGATAAAGTACATTATTAAAATGACAAACAAGTGCATCAGGCACTGAACAGGAGCTCGCAACTGACCTGATGAGGGACGAGACCCAGGGAGGTCGGGGGTTCATTCATCCGGTCATCACTGCTGCTGGCCACGGCGTAACCTCTGACAGAAGAACACATCACACATCAACACACTCAAATTAGACTCCAGTCCGTCACTTAAAGAGCACTTTTATGTGTGTGTGTGTGTGTGTGTGTGTGTGTGTGTGTGTGTGTGTGTGTGTGTGTGTGTGTGTGTGTGAGTGTGAGTGTGAGTGTGTGTGTGTGTGTGTGTGTGTGTGTGTGTGTGTGTGTGTGTGTGAGAGTGAGTGAGTGAGTGAGTGAGTGAGTGAGTGAGTGTGTGAGTGTGTGTGTGTGTGTGTGTGTGTGTGAGTGAGTGAGTGAGTGAGTGAGTGTGTGTGTGTGTGTGTGTGTGTGTGTGTGTGTGTGTGTGTGTGTGGTTGGGGGAAAGAGCTGCTGCTGGATTTAGATATAAATCCTGAGGCCATAACTCTGATTCAAATGGCAGCCAGTCAAAGTGTCAGAAATAGTCAAAGAGGAACGTACTGAGTATTAAGCTGTCTAAAACTTACGTTGCTAATGCATCCTGTGTGTTCAATGCAAGACGTGCTTCAATACATCAAATGCAAACTATATTGCACCTCAGAAGAAGCTGACATGATGGGATGTTCAAACAGAGGCGTCCCGTCACCAGTGCCATAAAAGGACATGAAAAACAGATTGCACTGACTGACAAACATGAAAGACTGACACCCAGATAAAACATGGGAACCAGGAATCAGGGCAGCATCGAGATCATAAAACCTAATCAAAGTGTGCAGAGAGGCACACAAATATTCTCTAAACGCACCTCTAGACAAAGCTCTGGAAGAAACGGCACCCCTAGCAGAGTGTGCACGAATGCCCAGAGGCCAAGTTAAGCCACATGCAAAGCCTTTGTTTAGTGGCAGCACCACCAGTACTACATACTAATAACAGATCCAGTGTTCATTTCAGTGATGAATAATGTTCATCATAATTTTCATCAATGGCATTTTTTCACTGAAGAAAACGAGACGAGAACAAAATAAAAATCAGTTTTGAATGACAAAAACTATGAGGAAAAAAACAAAACGAGACTAAAATGTTAAGGAGGAAGGAGTTGGTAGGACATCCAATCCGAACAAATCTGTAGCCTGGTAGGCAGGGTAGATCTTCACATCTGGCGAGACATAAGTTTGCACACACCTGCTGCACGTCTTATTAAACCTTCAAAAATGTCAGCATCTGGGAGTAAGAGAAGATCAGACAAGGATACATCTGAAAAAGTGTGATGATGTGAAAGAGAACTTAATTCGGTCCGGTTTTCTGAGCGCACACACCGAAAGCGCCTCTTAGACAGCACACAAGTACTGAATTCACTTCTCTTTCATGACTTTTTGCACTTGAACTGACAAATACACACAAAAAAAGCATTCACGCATTCACATAAACACACTCGGTTATGTCTTAAGTTAAGTGATTAATTGTGATTAATCTAAAATAAAAGTTTTTGTTTATTTAATGTATGTGTGTGTACTGTGTGTATTTATTATGTAGATATAAAGACACACATACAGTATATATTTTGAAAATATTTACATGTATTTACATCTAAATAAATATGTTTGCTTGCAAAATACATAAATAAATATGTTTGCTTGAAAGAATGAAGAATGTTGTGTGCAGATTGTTATAAAGAATCCACATATAACCATCTGTCTTTTCTTGAAAATGTTCTTGTTTCTTTTTGAGAAGTGGTTTTATTTAATTTTAAGATAAATAAAGACATGTTAGGTATCATAGCAGTCAAATCTACATCTATATTGCATGTTCAAACCTTAATAACATTCATATTAACAGGTTTTCTCCAGGAATATATACTGAGGTTGGAAATTTTAGAGAAATGCTTAAAGCATTACAATTTAACCAAACCCATTAGATACTAGTCAACTAAAACTGAACAAAAACTAAAACAATTCAAGTGACTACAATATGACTAAAACTAAATGGAATTTTAGTCAAAAGACTATGACTAAAACTACATCAAAATTTGCTGTCAAAGTTAACACTGAACTGATCAGAATTGTGCCAATGGCTCTAACAGCCTGTGTATCCTCTCACACTCCTGAGGCTCAAACGAAGACAGCGGAGGAAAATTGGGAGCGAAATGATGTAATCTTGGGTAGATAACCTAGCCTTGGTTGCAACAAGGCCTGCACTAGACTAGCAGTAAAATCCATACAAGACAAGGCCTGCAAATCTCCAATCCTCTTGAAAGAAGACAGCCAATAACAAAACCGCTTTAAGAGTCTGAAACTCCTCTGAAATCGACTCCAGCAGCTGGAACGGGGAATCTGTTAATCCTTCCAAAACCACAGGTACATCTCAAGAAGAAACAGAAGTCTAGCTCCACTTATAAAACGGGAAACAAGAACAAGCACCTGCTGAATAAACACCCTGCACCTGCAGAGAAACACTGAACCGACAGAGCAGTGCATCCAAACTGAGCCACTGGAATACAGACATAACTCATTCCCTGCCAGCGTTTACAAAATAAACAAAATAAACGTTTCCATCCACATTTTTGATCATTTTACACAAAAGTCTGGATGGCTTCCAGAATATTTTGAATATGTATGAATATCTGAACATGCAACATGTCAAAAGAAAAAGCCTCTGTTTTTAAATATAAACCCTGTTTTTTTTTCTAGCTTTATGCTAGAATATATTTTGAATATATTTCAATATATTTAAAAAAAATATATATATTCCTATTATTATTATTATTATTATTTTAATTAACTCTTGAATGAGGTAAGTTTCATGGCAAAAAGCAACATTTTTAACAAAAAGCATGAGAAAATTATGTCTGGATGGGATTCAAAACCATGAGCAAAACAAATCTGAATGATGATCTGAACCACTTCCTCTATTAACATTTTGTAAGGTTTAGCAGTTTTGATTTATATGCTGTTTAATGTCTGATGATCACATTATTTTACATATGCATCCGCTTATGATACATCTTCTTCACCGTGTTTTGCACTGTAAAAACTAAATCTGTAAAACAACAGAAAAAGTACTGGCGGCTTATTACACAGAATATTATCCATTCATTTTACAGACATTTCTGGTAAAACACCTGTAAAAATAAATGCAGCAAAATTCCTTCAAATTACACAGTACATTGTGCCCTATTTTTACAGATTTTTTAAAGAGTGTGATCCAGCTGTTCAGTGCTCTTTCAGAAGATGCTTAATAGCACGTAATATTTTATTTCCAGAAACTAAACTTAGGATGACTAATGGCTGACTTATAATGAACTCACCTCTCTCTAAACTAAGATGGGAAAAACTATTTGAACATCCGAAAAATGATTAATCAAAGATTTTGCCGTTAATGTGGTTTCTGAATTGAAAGCGGTAACAGTTTGACAGCTGAAACCCCCTGCGGTTTTGGAGCTCTTATCGTCCGAGGGTGCCGTCCTGCGCTGCAGCGTATCTGAAGGCTTTTATCCAGGCCCAGCAGAGGCTCTGTAACAGCTTAACGCATCTGAAGAGAGACCATCAGGAGGATGCCAGCACTATCTAGAGTGCCTGCTTTCTAAAGTCTTCCTTCAGTGGTAAACATGGATGAAAGCTTTCTATACCCTCTCATCCAACTGGAAATACATAAAAAGCAACATACAGACTTTTTGCACTCCAGATATGACATTACAGTGCAATTGATATTACCGCTGTTTCGTTTCAGAGTGACTTAAACATAGGGCTGGAAATGAAGCTAAGATGGCATGAGCCCATTAAAAGGGTGAAGTCAGACATTTCTTCAAAAATATGAACTATTTGCCACGTTTTGAACAGGTGCCACATATGCTATTGCCCAGCCCTGCCCCAAACTCATGCTGTTTGTTGAGTGTTGCTGATCGATAAAGCAGATCAACGTTATGACTCACAGAGTTACACTTTTCAAATCAAGACACAAATGTTTTATATCTAGTTGTTTGGCATATTAAATGGGCATAGAAGTGTGTAGAAGTGTAACAGAAAAAAATATACATTTCAGTAGATGAAGGATCCAAATTTGCAAGCTTGTTCTGCACATTAAAATATTGCTTTTCCACTACTGTGATGTCATCATTTTTCAGTTTCTTACCACAGACTATTTGTCACATACTTTCAATTGTGTCCCAAATGATGTACTACGCACTATGTACTTTAGGTCGCTGTGATGTTGGCAAGTAAGACATGTTCCTGGATCAACATCTTTTGTTGATCCTGGATCAACATTACTGTCCAAAAATACAGATTTAACCCAATCCCTACCCCCAAACCTAACCCTACCCATAATTTATTCCCAAAATCAGTGGGAAATGATAGCTGATTAACAAGGGTGTAGAAGCACCTAACCCTGATCTTAAGCCTAAAACAGATATTTCCTGAAAAGTTATCCCTTTGGTTGATTGGAATGTTGTTCCAGGATCAACAAGGATGTACTTGGTAAAATCACGCTCACTATGTACTTTACCATCTAATGTATGAATTTTAGACAGGCTCTAAAACCCTGGAACATTTTGCACACACCTGTCAATGGCTGGTGACTGACCAAGAACCGTATGTGCATTATAAATATAAATAATTAAATAAAAATAACAGACAGAACAAATTGGGGAAACATCTAATTGCAATTATTATTACTATTATTATTATTTAAATTGAATTATATCAAATAACTAAAAAGTAATACCACTGAACTGTATAATATTAGTAATAACAATGCAATAAAAATACCAACATTTATAATTGTTGTTTTCTTTGCTTAGAGCTTTTATTTTGGTGGAAGCTTCTCTTTCCAAAATGCTTACAGATTTATAAACCAACTTCTCAAACTAGGGAACGTGTTTGGTGCATGTTGCATTTTCAAATGCATGCTATAAGCAACTAGGATTAGGATTAGGATAGGCAGTCATTGTTAAAATTCATTAAAAAATGTTACTAGCCAACTGTCAAATTACACTGTGTCATAAACTCGTTAATGCTGATTTTTAGTCACATTTGGCACTTGATGAGTGTTAATTTTAGACCCTGGGCTCTTCTCTTCTGCTACATAGGAAACCCTGCAACAGTTGAGCGTGTGAATGAAGTGTCCTGCAGTGCACACTGTGGTTTTTTTCAGTTAATTAAGTGCATCACCTGGGTATTTGGAGTGCACTTCTTTAGTTATTTATACTACAAAATGGCACAGGAACATGGGCAGCTGTTAAGTTCATAGACACCTGCAGCAGATGTGTCGTGTTTTTAGTGTGGAGTTGAGGCACTCACCCCTGTGGGTGCTGGAGTATGGAGACCATCAGCTCCACGGCCAGGGCTCCGGCGATCATGGCCAGACCGGGACGGCTCACAGTGCACTGCTGGTCCAGAGTCCTGTCTCGGGTGGACTACAAACAAAACAAGACTTCACTAACAGGCTCGAGTAACAGCTGAAAAGAACAAACCACGGAAAGCAAACATTCATTTCTCAGTCTGTACAAATGTTTTATTTCGGTGATGGCTCAACTCAGTAGGAGACTGTGCTCAATCATATTTTGCTGTAGGATATGATTTCCAGCACAAAGCATCTATTGAATTGAGGTCACTTTAGCATATGACTGATTGGCTTCTGCTACACATTTGATTTTCTAATATAATAAGTGTCTTGAGGAAAACCTCATTTCAGCAATGAAAGTACTTGATTAAAACTCACGTCTCCAGGGGCGACCACATCGTTACAGAAGTAGCAGCCGAGACGATGTCCGGGGATGTTGGAGAACAGAGACGCTCCTGAGAATGAACCAAACTCATGCTTATAATAGAATAAGAACAAGAAAACTTAATACAGCATCTGCAGGCTCACTGTAAGAGTTCCCACTCCTTTTGACCGGTGAATGAACCTTGACCGATAACTGCTGTGAATCCTTTGAATTAAAAGAGTTGGATGTATTTAAACTGATCATATGTATTAGTTATTAGTGTTCAAGAGCTAAATAAATGTTGGCAATTTTTGGAAGATGGCCGGTATATTTACAGATATATGCAGTCGGTTTACCTACTTCAACTTTTGTCCTCACATCACAGTTTTGCAGATCAGATCATTACGCTTTATTTACAGAAGAACTTAATTCAGTTACTCCCAATAAAGCGGTAAACTCTTTCCTGAGGTCATTTCTGCTCAACATTACTGGACTGGATTCATTACAAGACAGACGCAATGAAAGAAAAGTGACTCTTATCATAGAGATGGTTACATTTGCACAATTAAGAAATAAAACACTTTACCAATTGTGACTGAACATTAAAATATACCTAAAAATAAATTAGAAGTTCAGATGCCTTTTATCATTTTTTTTTTCTTTCACACAGATCAGTATGTTTGGTTTACTTTTATGAAATAATTTAGAAAAACATGGGTCAGGATACAATTCCTGGTATCAAACAAGACGCAACAGTCCATAACACCAAACACTAACATCTGAAGCATCCAACATACTCAACATTTTGCAGATTAGTTTCAGTAGGTATTATATTTATAATAAAGCTGATTGTAGACTATATCCTTCTTATTTTGCAATGTGGAAGTAAGCCACTATAGGTAAATAAGTATAAGCATATCCAAATGCAGTAAATGGTCAAATTATTTACAATAAACCAGTGTTTATGATTACAGTAATAATGTAATGAAATACCAGTCGCAATATCAAGCACCGTTTAGGTTACAAATGACTGTGTTGTTAAAAATAAGGTGGATACATTCAAGATGGCGCTGCAGATGGCAGCTATTGTGCGTTGCTCTTCAGTGTTTGTACTGTTTTTGTTTGTTTTTCCTGTTTTTTGTTACTCAAATACGATCAGTTTTACCAGGGATGACCTGCTGAACATTCGGCAGAACACACCACAAAATCTTCTAATGGATTTTGACTACTCGGACGTTTTGCTGGACATTGTTGTTGGCGGAGCTGTAGCTCTGGTCAAACGCTACAGGAGGCGCAGGCGGGTGAAGCGAGCCGGCGCCCTCGTGAAGCTCAGACAGCGCGGATTTCGAATGCTGTTGCCTAGCATCCATCTGGCGAATCTCCGCTCTCTACCCAACAAAACGGACGAACTCCTTCTGCTCTCCCGGAC
>JAFVLL020023267.1:0-15344 GCA_021397915.2 Tor tambroides | reverse complement strand
TTGTACGAATGACCTACACCTAACCCCGCCCCTAAACCTACCCGTCACTGGGGTTTAGACAAATCGTACTAAATCGTACTAGTGAGGTCGTACGAATTCGTACGAATTAGCCACCTCGTAAAATACGTACGAATTGCCGTGAGATAGCGTTGTAATAACTGTCATGTAAAACATTTGAATTACAAAAATAAAAGTTGCTTAAACACATCTAGAATCAGATTTTATCAGATTTTATATTTCGTTTTCCAAAATCTGTGCATGTAAACATAGCTAACTTTATGCCACAAGTCAAATGTCTGGATATGAGAAACTCGACTGGTCTCTGAACTTTACCAAATTGTGTGCGAGCTGTGAAGCCATGAATCTTGGGACGTCTTCTAAAATCCTAAAATAAATTCTAAAATAAATTTCCCGTCACTCAAATGTAAGACAAACACCTTCAATGCTAGGTTTCAGAGGGAAGCTAAACAGAAATCTCCCACATTCTCTGTTCTGTCAGTGTGTGTGTGTGTGTGTGTGTGTGTGTGTGTTTTTGGCAATATTAATATTAATGTCCATGTGAGAGTACCTCTAAACAGGGGGAGTGGCGGTGGCTGTTTAAGGCGTGTAATGTAAGATGACACATGGGGCAGATCAACAGCTCTCGTCACGGTCTTTCCTGCTGAGATGTCTCTTCACCTTCCACTCCAGACTTTATCAATTACTGTCCAACACCACGACAGGCTGCATTCACAATGACTCCGCTGTCGTCAAACGTCAATGCACGCTTAGAGCTTCCTTTGAGTCAGAAGAGGGCATGTTCATTTACGACTTGAAAATCTAAACCGTTAGAGGTTAATCCACACTCTGTGCTGCTCTCACAGGGGACAGACTCGGCCAAACTCCTGGATATGTTGTTGTTAGACATGGATGGTCATAAAAGTAGGCAGCACATGACAAATGTGTAAGAAATGTTTGACATTACATTAAAGAAAACACTTAAATGCAAGGGCAGAGCTTGCCATAAGTGAGGAAGTCTGGGTAAAGTGTTAGTTCCAGAAAATGGATATCAAATGGAAATGGGTAGAAATTCACTCAAAATTGTTCATGACTTATTTTGCAAAAGTGACTGCAAGTAAATACATTTATGATAGACTATGTCTTGATGTAAATTCATCAAATGTGACTTCACAACCAGATCACACTCATCCAACCAAAAAGGGTTTACAGCCTAATGCCACAAAAGAAGTTTCACCAAAAAAAAAAAAAAAATCTTTAAAACAGGGATTTTCAAACTGGGGTCTGCAGTTAAATTTAGATTAATAATTGACCTTAAATTCTGATTTTTGAAGACTGGTCATGATTAATCATGTGTATTTTATTCTACTAGTCTACCATATTTTTTAACAGAAAAAAACAAACAAACAAATCCACATATGATGTTATGGGGAAAACAAAACAGAAAATGTTTTTTAATTATTTCTTTGAACTTACAAAACCTTCCCGAAAGAATATTCATTGTGAAAAAAGTGCTATACAAATTAATTTGACATGAATTTAAAAGGTTTCTCTTTTGCATCTAATAGTAGGAATAAAAAAGAGCACTGTTAACATTTTTTCAAAGTAGACTACTATAAGTAATTTTTAAGTAATATTTTAAATTACTTCTTTTGGATTTACTAAAATGTTTATATAATTGCCTTCAAACCTTTATAATAGCACAGGTTTTTTTTGTTTTTTTTCCACACAGTAAAAATGATTTAAATATGTGTCTTATCTTATTTTAGGGGACCTTGCATGAAAACCCCTGCTTTAGACAACTTCAACAGAGCTCTGAAATCAATGAGCTGATCTAAAGAACTTATAATGAAGCATCAAGAACTTTCAGAGAATGCCTGTGAAAAATGGTACTTGTTAAGCAAAGAGCCACTGAAGAGCCTTCAGTATTATTGTTAATATGAACACAGCCTACAAGGTTTTCCCACCTCTGCACATACGCTGTACTGCAGGCCGTTATACGGGTCCGCTGTAGAGGTAACTGATCCCTGCAGAGTTGCTTTCGTCTCATGAGGTTAAAATCATTTCGCTGCACAGGTCTGGAAATTGCCTCTCACTTAGACAACTTCAGGTGGGGTAGAGCCCAGTAATCTGCTGCACTTAATGAAAAGTTTAAAACAGTGGGTGAAGGGTCAGGACCTCCCAGCCTGCTGGAGTTCCAGTGTAAATTGTCTGAATTAACCGTGAGTTTACGGTCTGAAATCGTATCCCTGCGAGGAGTAGAACATGCAGTAAAGGCGTTACAGCTCGTTAACTTCCCCCTCAAAACAGATTATCCTGCTACTGCCCATCGGGGAACCGGCCGCGCCCGATTGGCCGAGAGGGCCTTCGTCTGTATTGATCAGGCAAAACCAATCGTGCGGCTTTATGTCCACTGTTATGGCAAATATTTATGGAGGGCACATTAGCCAATCATTGAACAGCGATAATGGGGAAAGTGCAGCTGGGGCATGATCTCATCGGGCGAAAATTGGTTGAAGGGCTGTTTATAAGACGAACTAAACCAGCTGTCGGTGTGCAACTCAATACGTGTGCGTGTAACTCGCTACCGACTCTGGAAACTTTAATGTAAACTCATTCAAACAGGTGCTGTTTGCATCGTCGCATGCAAACGGGCATGTTTTTTAAAGCTCAAAGATGTAGTTCGGGCTTTGAGAGTTCAATAAGCTCTTGTATTTATACTGTTATATCCATAATGCATCTCTAAAAAGCAGCTGGTAGCCAGAATCCCTCTTCACATCTTGATGAAGACCCAGGGTTTGAGAGCTTTGAAAGATCTGAATATATCACATAAACACAAAACAAACTGTGATTGGCCTATTTACTTGTCACTCAGACCTTTCCTGTATAAATGGGCCGTTCTTAGCCAGAAAAAGAAGCAAGCAATACATTGCAGCCTTATTATTCATTCACAATCCGACAGCTCAATTTGAACAAACATCTCATAAACACCAAAGTTTGAGAGAAAAATCCAATCTGAATGAAATTCACTCAATCTGAATCTTACTGAAAAAACATGGTGTAAAATTTAATTGTAGTTAATTAAAACTAAAACCATTAAAAAACTATTTATTTATTTAGAAATAAAGTAAATGTTAAATGGAAATTAAATATATATAAAAAAACTTCAACTCATTTTAATTCAACTACTTCCCAAGGAAGCATTTCTTGTTATCATTTAGTTTAACTTGATATGAAAAATAATAAAAGCTATATAGACATAAAAAACCTAATAAAAATGACAAAAAAGTAAAAAAAAATAAAATAAAATAAAATAATAGAGCCAAAAAAAATCTAAAAATAAAAACTAATTCAAAGTATTAATAAAGACTACAATAGTATCTCATTAATACTAAAATAACACCAGTGCAAATGGGCACGATTTTCAAAGTCCTAAGATGAAAACACACATCTCATTACACGTGTTGTTCTGGCTTTAAAAGTTCAATAAGCTCCTCCAACCCTTATTTATGCCATAATATCCATAATGTATCTCTAACAAGCAGCCGTTACCCAGAATCCCACTCATTCTTGTCATCTTCATGAAGGCCGAGGGTGTGAGAGCTTTGAAAGATCTTTGCATTAAGTCAGCGTGGCCTCTAATGATTAGTGTGAGTGGGGAGCTTTCATTTCTCCAGTCCTGGAAGATCACAGGGGACGAATCGCAACACCCTTCTCCCTCTGCGCCGAATGGAGGTGATTAAAAACTTAGCGGTGAAAGGGGACCATCAGAGCCCTTTAAGAACCTGTTCTCTCCTCCTCTCTTCTCACTGAGAGGAGCTACCTGGGTCTTTTACGAGAGGATACATCATTAATGAGGATGTGAGAGAGTTAATCATTTTCACAGTCGCCTCCCCTCATTCATTCCCACAATCCACCCATTTGCACTCGACGTACTCCATTCCTCAAAGCTCCATTCTGAGGCCCAATTTAAATGTATACTTCATTATGGACGCATAGCTCATGCTGGGTCACGTTATATAGATGTTCAAATTATTAGTCTTATCTTCTCTTCATGTGTTGCAGTGAAGCACATTTTGATTTCACCAGATCCGAAGTCAGTAAAACATGAAACAACCCACATAATACTGCCTTCTGAAAAGATGTTGATGAATGAGTCGTTTCAGGGAAAACACTAATTTATGTTAATAAAAGACTCAATTCTAGAGATAAGGTAGTTCTAAAGGGGTTTATCAATGAAATGCCATTTAGTCTCTTAATTATTTTGACATTACCATTCAAAAGTTTGGGGTTGGTCTCTTATGCCCACCCAACTGCATTTGTTTGATCAAAAATACGGCAAAATTGTGAAATATTATTACAATTTAAAGTAACTGTTTGCTATGTGAATATATTGTAAAATGTAATTTATTCCTGTGATCAAAGCTGAATTTTCAGCATCATTACTCCAGTCTTCAGTGTCACATGATACTTCAGATCATTCTAATATGCTGATTTGCTACACAAGAAACATTTATTATTATCATCAATGTTGAAAACAGTCTGTTCAGTATTTCTGTGGAAATCGTGATATTTTTCCCCCAGGATTCTTTAATAGAAACCATTTACTGCATCCTTTCAGAATAAAAGTATTAAACACATCTTACTTACCCAGATTTTAGAATGGTGGTGTACGTTTACAGTGTTTAGCTTGTAAATATTGGTCAATCAAAATGTCATCAGCTAGCTCCACCATTTGATTTTCCATCTGACAGAGTTTCAATAGACTTCTCTGAAAACAAAGCTTTAGCTTTGTTGCTTTTAGCGTGTCAAAAGTTGTTGACTCTCCAAGCATGGCAGTGTTGGATCTGTTGGCGATTGTTAGTGAATCACTGCTTGTTTACATATGTAAAATGAGCCCACCTAATTGTCTAGTCCAATATTCCCACTCACAGACGGTTGTGTGGTCATTAGAACCAATAAGAAACATGTTTCTTGCAATTTGTTTGACTGTTTGGAGTGCTTGACATCATTTGCTATTCAAACCACTCAATAACATCTGATTCATTTTAGAATATTGATTTCGTTTCAGGTTTGTAGTAATATAAAATGGACATATTCAGCTCTAAATTCACATTGTACATAGTAAACCCCCTACCTATGGAAAAATTACTGTAACGCAGAGCCTAAAGTGGCTTATTGCATTGATATAGACGGCACAAAAAGTTCTGTTTACGATTCTAACATGCCACTCACCACTTAAAAGTTTTGACAGTATGTGAATGCAGATTATTAAAAATAATTGATCCAAAAGTCGTTTATGAATAAGACATTACTGTTGTAATATAGTAGAATTAAAAAAAACAAAAAAAACAAGAAATTAATACTGTTATTCAGCAAGGATGCATTAAATTGATCTAAAGTGACAGTTAATTGTCAGTTATAATATTACAAAAAATATATATTTCAAATAAATCATGTTCTTTCAGTAATGGCTGCAGAAAATTCAGCCGTTACAGGAATAAATGATATTTTAAAATATATTAAAACAGAAACCACTTATTTTAAATTGAAACATTTTTTCACAATATTACTGTTTTACTTTATTTTTGATGTCTTAGTGAGCATAAGAATCTTCTTAAAAATAATACAAAAATCTTAGTGTATTTTGTTTTATTTACTACATTCCAATCAGTAATATTATGCCTAAATCTCCAATAAACTCCTCAGCATTCCTCAAAGTACAACTTATGAGTGCAAGAGAAAACGTACAGCACTTCTTCATAAGCGAGGTCTCCATTAAGCCCTCGTCTCTGTGGGACGGCGAGCGTGTGCGCGTGAGGCGCGTGCGTAATGTGTCTGTATTCCTCGGTGTGTGGTGTGTGAGTTCAGGAGGTGAGGCTGTGTCTGTAATCTCAGACGGTGAGGGTGAGTCCTGACATGCTCCTTTTTCTGCTCCAGGAGTCACATCATCAGCAAGAGGCTCATTTTGCATACTAACAGGAGAGGAGAGGGAGTCACACTTGTTCGAGAGGACACTCGTGGAAAGCGCCCTCCCTGTGTACCCGCACAGCTCTCGGGTTAGCCGCAGATGACCTGCGCTGCAGCGATGCAGGAATGTCGCATGAATATACATTTAGATGAATCTGAATCTCAAAAGTGCTTTGATGTACATCAGTAATGACATGAAAGCGTACAATCCTACTTGCAAAAGAGAGATTAAGGGTAGATTCATACTCAAATTCAGTGTCCTCCAAAAGTTTGGAAATGCCAGAGGAAGAGGTTTGGACAATAAATATATCATGGATAAATCCTTATTATTTGATGACTTTGCAGTAATGCAAGACAACACAAACTATGAAAACATGTATTTAAAAAAATGAATAAACAATAAATGAATTTAGAACAATCTTATCTGAAATGTGTTTTTATTGGCCAGTAGTGGGCTGACCCAATAATCTTAAACCTTTTAATCCAGTAATCAGGCATCACAGATTTTTTTTTTTCTTTTTCTTTTTGATCAAAAGTGACATAAAAGACATTTATAATGATAAAAAGATCCATTTCAAATAAATGCTGTTCTTTTGAACTTTCTGATAATAAAAAAATATCCTGAAAAAAGTTAACACGTTTTCCACGAAAATATGAAGCAGAACTTTTTTCAACATTGATAATAACATTGAGCAGCAAATCAGCATATCAGAATGATTTCTGAAGGATCATGTGACACTGAAGACTGGAGTAATGATGCTGAAAATTCAACTTTGCACCACAGAAATAAATGACATTTTAAAATATATGTAAATAGTAAAGAGTTATTTTAAATCATAACAATTCACAATATTACTGTATTTATTTAATCAAAAAAGTAGTGTTGGTGAACATAAAATTCTTATTTCAAAAATATTAAAATGCCTTACTGCGATTTTTGAAAAGTAGTGTGTTGTCAAAATGAAAATGATCATTGCTGTTCTTCAATGATAATTGCAAGTTACTTTATTTACAACAATAAATTATGAGAATTTATGCTGATAATGTGCAAAATCCCACTTGGCCCATAGTGTTTCCAAATGTTTGGATGGCACTTCCAGCTATTTTATTTTATTTTACTTTACTTTACTTTACTTTATTAACATTTTGAAATGTGCAGACTGCAATTCAGTCTGAGTAAAAAAAAAAGTTATTGGACAAAGTTTAAAATAATAAATCACAATTTTAAAGGGGTTATATGATGCGATTTCAAGTTTTCCTTTCTCTTTGGAGTGTTACAAGCTGATTGTGCATAGATACGATCCCTGAAGTTGCAAAGACTACAGTCTCAAAACCAAAGAGATATTCTTCATCAAAGTTAAGACTCTGCCACGCCCCGCTAAAACGCCTCATTCAAACACGGTAATTCTGACTTTGCTGACAATCTGGCGCTTCTGAATCAGCTACTGTATGTTTTGTTATTAGTTTAAGTATTTGCTATTGACTGTTCAAATGTGGAGTTGCGCGTCGTGTGTGTATGTGCACACGTGTGCGTGTGAGAGAGAGAGAAGGTCACATCACAGTGGGGTCAGCTTTCTTAATCGCGGCTTGTGTGCAAAAACATACAAGCTTCATCACTGTGTTTGTCACGTGACTCTGTTCCCCTTTCGGGCTTGAACTGATGGTAAAACTAAGGACATTATTAACTGTCTTTACTTTTATTTTGAAAGCTGAAGCTCGCGATTATGGAAAGGGGCGTTACATTCCCGACGAGTGCTTGCGGTGTTCGGCCAATCACAATGCACTGGGTCAGTTGGCCAATCAGAGCAGACTGCGCTTGCTGGAAGGAGGGACTTTGTAGAAAATGAAGCGTTTGAGAGAGGCGGGGCATAGAGGACCTGCAATAATGTACAGTATTTGAAAAATAATGTGTTTTTTAAACATTAAAGCATGTCAACATTTTCTGTTACACCAAATACACAAAATAATGATCTTTAAAAAACCATCATATGACCCCTTTAAGACAAGTCCAGTTATGAGAAAGAAAGATAAAGACTATTTTTGCTAAGTTAGTTACAGTTAGTCCAACTATTTGTTTGTATGTATATATTATATGTTATACTTGATAATAATTTGAAGGCAATTCTATTGCCACTTTGAGAACTGATGTTTGATGTATGTTCAACAGCCTTGCATGACATACTATGCTAGCTATCTCAGTTTCAGAACAAATTACAGCCTTTAAGCCATACTCTCCGATATATAGCACATCGAACCACGTTAATGGTTTTAATATTTGGTTGCTGGAGGGAATCACTGTATGGCAATGATGGACAGAAATCCAGCTAATAGCTTTCAGTTTCATTAAGATAGAAACGCTCGGTACGTCTTATAATCGGGAGACAATTTGCAAATCATTAAGAGAAACGTAAGATTACGTTAAAACACTGATGATCCCATTCCTCAATGGATTCCTAATCTTTTTGATAATAGCGATTCAAGGTTGACGCAGACTCAATTGGACAGAGAAACCGCCAGTCAGAAAGCAAACACAACTTGCACTTTAACGAGAGAGAGAGAGAGAGAGAGAGACAGAAGCAGCCAAATAATCTCCTATTCAGAGCAGGTACTAATGAAGAATTCCATATATTCTAAAATTTAATTAAAACCCCAAAGATTTCAAATTAGATGCAATTTGAAATGCCTGGGGCAGAAATACATGCACTTGCGTGGCAAGGGTATCAGACTGAAAGTTGATATCGTAATTGGTCTTGATGTATTTTCTGTGTTGCCAGGCTGAGGCGAGGAGCTCATAACCATAGACAAATTCTCAGTAGATTACCTGCTCATTGAGAATGCCATCACTCAGGTCTGCGCTCCTCTAAATTACCCCCGCCACTAAAGCTCTCTTAGCGAGACGCAGCTGGCCACCAGCACCACACATGCGTTATGCATGCCGCACCCACTGCACGCAAATATGCTCGGCTGAATATTAAAATATAATTGGCATTCATCCTAAGTAGCTTAAACCATTTCGATATTTTCTTTTTAAAACGATTTGGAGTCTCTGCAGTCATTATTTTCAAAGAGGCAATTCATAGTCTAATGACAGGGAAGCAAACGCAAAGGTTTGCTCAAACATGTGTTTATATGCTTTCTTGTGGTTTGTTTGAGCTTTCATTGGACAGCCTGAAATGAGAGTCTATTATCTAATGACACAAAAATGCACCAAGTACAGAAACATCCATAGTCTGTTAAATACATAGCGTGTAGCCTATTCACTGATGTAAATGCATGAGAGAACATACAAATGTCTGTACTCAGACTGAAAATGCATTACAGTAACCTTAGTTTAAACTAAAACACCATAATGAATTAATATCTCCTAAAATCTATGAGGAATGTCCTTGCATTACAGTTTTTGATAAACAAAACAATATAAGCATCTATGCATAATCTAAGCAATCAGTGCAAACAGTTCCATGACGGTTAAATTGGTAAAAAGGGTGGCCTTATGTTCCCTTTTCCAGGCATGCCTTGGCTGAGTTTTCTATATTGCCTAAAATGTCCAAGTTTTGGTTTTCATACTTGCTGAAGGTAAAGACTAAAAAGTAGTTTGACCAATAACGTGCAGGCATTGTACATAATCAAAGTCAAAGCGATGCAAATACAGTGCTGAGTAGTATTCGATCCTTTTGAAAAATCCTACCATGCGTCCTACCATATAGCTTTGATTTATATTCATAATATAGAAATGCTGTGTAAATATCATGTAAATTTGCATTTTATCAATATGGTACATTGAATGGTAAGTTTAAGTTTAAGATTTGTACATTTAAAGCTGCAGTCCATAACTTTTTTTGGGTTAAAAATGATCCGAAATCAATATTTGAGCATGTACATAACCAGCCAGCGTTCAAAACTATCACCTTACTTTAGCCCGATTCACAACGGTAAGCTTATAATAATGTTTTCTAATTTGAGTGGTACGGGTAGGTTTTCGCGGGAATTTGAGCATGACACTGCGTCATTACGTCACGTCTGTAAACATAAAGAAGTCTTCCCTGCTACCAGGCTGTCACATGTGAGGATCCTGCAGGTGGCGTGTTTATAGCCTTTTCTCATAGCAGCTAGAATAATTAAATGTATCATTTTGATGGCGGATTGTGATCCAGAAAGGATTATGGGTTTATGAAACACATGTGAATGAAATTAAATTATATTCCAGTTTTAAATGTGCTTCTGATTACAGATAGCCTGGGATTACACAAGATGTGTATTTTAAAGAAAACCAGTTCGAAGGGAGCATAATTTGCTTTCTGGGTTAAAAGAATTTCTTAATATGAACTTCGAATGGCATGACAATTAGATTAGACAGTACAGAAATTAAAATCTACATGATAATACACACTATACTCATAGTCACGCGATGCTGATATTGTTAACATGAATAATTTGAGAATAAAGTATAACAATAATAATAATTTGCACGGTTTGATGTGATATGAGCTAACCGATCGTTCGATATAATTACCATTGGTAGCGTGATTTATTGTAATGTTTTTTTCCTCAGTTGGTCAGAACAAACATGGCAGACTTGTTACTTACTTGTTCAGATGGCAATATATGGTAAAAATTCTTACTTGCACAACCCCACGCACGGAAGATAATTCCGCACAGAGATGCAATTCCAGGTTTTCAAACAGAGATGGAGACAAAGAGGCAAAACTTACAGACTGCAGCTTTAATGGTAAGGCAAGTTAGATTACTTTTAGATTACTTTTTTTAATCTGAATACATTGCCTAAAATTAGTAACCTAGATTGTTACTAATTACAATAGACAATCTTTGCAAAAATGTATCATCGTAACCAAAATTTTGCTATAACAATACCAGTCGTAAATTTCGTATTTTGGGGAAAACTCTGTCTTAGTCACTGTAGAAGCCATATATAATTTGACGTGCATAAAAATGAAGCTTCGAGGGATAGACATGCATACATTTTCAAGAGATTTTTGTCCATTGAAATATTTTTACTCAGTACACTCCACTGAATGAAAATGGCTTTGGTCCTTTTTTAAAAATGAAACATGGCATCTACCCTGGTATATGGTTGCCATGGTACATTTTTGTAAGGACTGTGTGTGGGCATTATTTATCTCTGCTAAATAAAGCTTTATTCATCATTCTTTGCTTTCACACACTCTTTATTTTTTGCACTAATACACGAAGTGTCGAGGAATTAAAGTGCATCTGTTGGAGTCTTCTGGGAACCAGAAAAGCAGCGTTCCTGAGTGTTTCTGGGAGGCATCGCTCTCCCCTCACATACATTCTCACTTGAGATTGTAAAAATGTCAGCCTGCCAATCACAAGTATTTGAATTTTCTGTTGACAGGCGCAGGCACCTGGAGGATGTGAATATGATAAGTTGTCACCTCGTCATGGAGATTCTCCATTCGGCCTGGAGAGTGAGACAGTAATAATTTTACAGACCTTCACAGTTTCAAAATAACTTTTAATATTAGAGCGGTGAAAAAAGCTGTTGAATTATAAACGCCCGCCGCTGCGGTTCTTCGACACTACCATCTGTCTTTTTGATGGAGATGAGGAGAGAGAGAGAGGTGCAGAGGTCAGCCCGTAACGTGGGGACGGCGAAAAAACCACAGCAGCTGCCGGAACACCGAGACCGGAGAGTATTTTCATATGCACTTCTCATTGGGAAGCAAATCAAACTGTGTGGTCGATCTGAGGTGAAGGAAAGTCACTTAAATTCTTAACCACAACATGGGGCCTGACTGCATGTCACCTTTTCTTTTTTCACACTGCAGAAACGGAAAACGTGAGAAGGAATGGACGCTTCTGCAATTGCTCCAACTTGAGCGCTGGCCTTCATTTGTGTAGGAAATGCCTGGTGTAATGATGTAAGTACGCTTACATGAGATGAATTTACAAAACGAGCACACCAAAATGTTGTCATTACCAGTGGGAATTTCTGGATTTCTTTAAAGCCACTTTCTAAGGTTCAGAGTCAATTAAAGAATCATGGTGGAAGCAAATGGTTTTGGCAATTGTTAAAACAGAATAGTTCACCCAGAAATGAAAATTCTGGCAGCATTTACTCAACCTCATGTCATTCCAAACCAGTACAACTTTCTGGTTACACTGTTTTTCTATAATCCACTTTAGATATTCTACTAACTATAAGCAGTGTTGGAGAAAGTTACTTTTAAAAGTAATGCATTACAATATTGCGTTACTCCACAAAAAAGTAACCAATTGCGTTACTCTTTATGGAAAGTAAAGCATTAGATCAGTTTTGCATTACTTTTTGTCACCTGGGCTGGGCATGCTTATTTATTTATTTATTTATTTATTTATTTTTGTTTACAAAAAAACCCAAAAGTTATATTTTTGGCAACTGTAAAGGCCCTTTTGCACCAGAAGTGAAATGAATAAGCCTCAGGCTGAAGGAAATGCCTGTGCACCGCACTCCCAATTTCTCTCAACAGGAGGACAGGAGTAACCTCAGATATTACATTGTAAATTCAAAAGTAATGTGTTACTTTACTAGTTACTATAGGAAAGTAATCTGATTATGTAACTTGCATTACTTGTAATGCGTTAACCCCAACGTTGACTACAAGTGACTACGTGTCAACTAACTCAAATTCATTTGCAACTACATGCCAAATAACTCATTAGATCATGAGTAGACTGTTATAGTTTAGATTAGGGTTAGAGTTTGTAGGATCATTTGACATGTATTTGGAAAGTTACATATAGTCAGGAGAATGTCTGCTGAAGGACCCTTACAACAGACTACCAATAGTCTACTGACTGCTAGTTAACATGTAGTTATAAAGTTACATATAGTTAGTTGAATGTATAATGTTGACTATCAAAATAAAGTATTCTCAACTATCTTTCATCTGTGGAACACAAAAGAAGATATTTCGAAGAATGATGGGGTCCAAACAGCATAGAACCCCACTGACTTTCACTGCATAGGGAAAAAAATAAATAAATAAAAAAAACGTTTTCAACAATATTTTTAAAAATTTTCTTCATTTGTGTTCTGCAGAAGAAAGTGGGTTTGGAACGATATGAAGTTGAGTAAATAATCGAAGAATTCTACTACGCTTTTATGTTTAAGACCCAAATCTTGAAATCTCCTTTGAAATTTGTGGGGAAAAACAACTCCTATACAGTATTTGCACAAATTTGGTGCATTGTGTGTTTTCCAAAATGTCACTTCAATCCACCTTACTCTTCTCGTAAAAATGGGCGCAGCCATTTGTAAATTGTATGGGTCTTGCTTCCGGTCTCATTCGCTTCCAACTATTTTTAGCTGTACAAACCTGCTCATTTTGCTGCTTGATATTGCAAATTGTTGTGTCTTACCATATTATTTTAATGTATTATCTTAATTATGAACACATTGGTTTGTAGTGCAAATAGTTTTACCGTTTACTGCACGTTGTTATTCTTCTCGTTATTTCCCTATAGTGGCTAATCAACCAGAAGGCTTGCCCATACTGTAGGTTTACTTCCACGTTGAAGAATAAGGTGGATAGTAATTTAAGAAAACATTAGATTCACTCCGGACATTACTGACCACTTCTACAAACAATTATCTCTTTCAGGTTAGAATGGTGGAACTACAGTGTGAAATTAACATCACTGAGCAGTGCTTGAAGTCTGCATTGCATTTTACACTGACCACAGCCAACAGGAAGCTGAACTGGAAACTGAATTGGAATAACAGGAAAAGGAAAAGTTGTTCTCTAAAATGTAAGTTCAGACTTGAAGGCTATTTTAGCCTTTCCTTTTCAAAAAGTTTTATAAACAAGCTTTTCAAGTTAAAGTTCTTACAATTTTAATTCATTTCAGTTCTACTTTTCTGCAATTATGTGTTCTGTTTGCTACCCTAATCCAGTTCAAAAATTCAAAAACTGAATTGGAATTTACAAAGCATTCAGAATTCCATTGTAAATGAATGGCGCAAAAATCTTTCAGGAACTTCCCAGGATGACTTGAAGACAGGATCATTCCGAGGAAGGAATGTTTAGCATTATCCATTAGCATATACCCTCTTCTCTTTCTCTTCCAATCCAACCTCTCAAAGCAAACAAAAGGCTCATTGAAATTTCCAAGCTGTACGTATGGACTCACTTCTTCAGCCAGCTAATGTCAAGAGTTGAGCTTGCTTTGCTTTCTGCACCTGTGCCAAAAATTATGCAGCACTCAGCCAAGACCAACATGGCCACTTGGAGCGGCTAACCGCTAACTAACCCTCATAACTGGCCAGTGTTATATGCCGTCCAGGTGCTATAAAACACTCCACTGTGGCACAATGAGGGAGAGGCCGGCGTGATGTAAGTGGAGTTGTGGAGTGGGATTCTGGGTGCGTTTGGTGGTGAATGGGTCTTTCGGCAGTGGAGACTGTGGCCAGTGTTTAAGGGAGGGAATTAAAGCTCCTCAGGGGACCGTATGTGTCTGCAAGCTGTTCGGCTCTACATCTATGAATCGTAATTTGATCTGCATTAAATTTCTATAAATGTTTTATTTGTCTATCGCCAGGGTTGGAGTACAGTATGTGACAATGTGTAAAAAGTGGATGTCAAATTTAAAAAATCAAATCTAAAGACACATATATATATATATATATATATATATATACACACACACACACACACAAACATACTTGCTACTATTTGAAAGTCTGGGATATGTAAACTTTTGGTTTGGGAAAGAAATTAATAATTTTATTCAGCAAGGGCGCATTAAATGGATTAAAAATGACCGTAAATACATTTATCAGATAATCCTGAAAAAAAAGTTTACACAACAATATGAAGCAGCACAGCTGTTCTCAACATTGACAATAATCAGAAATGTTTCTTGAGCAGCAAATCAGCATATTAAAATGATTTCTGAGGGATCATGTGACACTGAAGCCTGGAGTAATGATGCTGAAAATTTGGCTTTGCATCACAGGAATAAATTACATTTAAACATTTATTACGATAGAAATAGGTTATTTTAAATTGTAATATTATTTCACATTTTTACTGTTTTTATTGTATTTTCTTATTTAAAAAATGCAGCCTTGGTGAGGGTAAGACTTGTATTGACCCTAAACATTTGAACAGCAGTTTATAGATCATGTATATTTAAATGGGAGCATAACTTCACTAAATACATTTGCTGTGCCTTTCTGCCATTGTTGTTTTTAACATTTCTTTTTTTTAATTAAGTCAGCTGGTTGTTTTTTTTAGATGTCGTAGTTGCACATTTCAATGCTCAAAAAGAGTTTAACCTCCAAATTTCAGAGAAACTAAAAACTGAACCAAAAACTAACATTATGCTGCCAAGTGAAAGTGACACATTGCCAACGT
>JAFVLL020023265.1:0-15420 GCA_021397915.2 Tor tambroides | reverse complement strand
ATACAGAAAAGATCTGTAAAACAATGGTATTTCATCGTATAATGAAAAAATGGGAAAATTCTGTAAAAAAATACAGACAGTTACCTGTAAAAAAAACTTTTTTTTTAACAGTGCACAAACACACTTTTTTCATTGTTCTCTCTTTCTAATTCTTTCCTTCTACACATTGTCACATGTTCAGTCAGGACTGTTTCTTCTCCTCGTGAGGCTGTGCTTGCAGTGGACAGCTGAAATGAACAAATTTGGACTGACATGCTTGTGTTATTCTTCATCAGGAAATTGTGTCAGGCTGTGTTAATATTATGCTGGCAGCAGAGCTTAACAACGTTGTGACTTTTGCAGTTTAAACAAACTGGCATAACAGTTCCCTGCTATGATCAGAGCAGCCATTCTGCAAATATATACATATAGTGAGAGTAAAATAAATATTAGCTTGCATCACCTTACATTGTTAGAGGTACGTGCATATGTGTGATACAAGAAGATAGGCAGAATAAACTTTGTTAACTGCATTTATTAGTGATGATGTTTAAGGTCAATAGTAGCACCTAACAGACATAAAATAAAAACATATTATTGTTATTATTATTATTTTAAATATGAAAGTAAAATATTATTCAATTTTTTTTTATTTATTTATTTTTATTTTTTTAAAGTTACATGCCAAAGTTTAATACTTTGAGTTATGGGTTGGATCAAATCAGTAATCACATATGAGCAAAAAAAAAAAAAGATTTTTCTAAACATACAGAGGTACACAGAGGTCAGAATCAAATAAACACAAACAAATAAACAAACAAATAAATAAATAAATAAATAAAATACTGATTATCATATTATACATTAAATATTATTATATAACAATAAAAAAAATAATATTTTTGTTTGTTACATACTAAGTTTAATATATTTTATTTAAGGGGTTTATTCCAATAAAATAATATATAATGATCTTTCTCAACATATGGAGGTTAATAGAGTAATGATCTAAAGAAAATTTATAAAATTGGACAGTTAATTTAACAGCTGTCTTTTATTTCTCAAAGGAATCCTGAATTGAGCAGATCCTTGGCTGATGCGAGAGAGAATGAGATTGCAGAATTCTCTGACCAGCGCACAAGTTCTTCTTGGAGCACAATGTCAGAACTCCGACATGACAGTGAGAGAAAAAGACAAGACAGAGGAGAGGAGAGGAGAGAAGAAAGAGTGGGCATAGGAGAGCAAGGAGTGGAAGAGAGTGGTGAAAGAGAGGAGAGGACAGGAGAACGATGAGGGGAAGCAGGAGAGGGCCCCTGACAGGGGAAACAGCGGCTCTTTAATGTTCCTCTTTTCACTGAGATCAAAGAACAGAGACACATAGAGAGAGAGACACTTGGAGAGAGAGACAGAAAAGCTTAGAAAGTGTAAAAGCTAACCTGAGAGGGAGACATAAATAGCAAGAGGGGTCGAGGAAAGCTTAGGGTGTGGGGACTGATGTATGATTATTACGCTGGAGAGATAACATGAAAAAAGGTGAGAAATATTGGCGACAGGGAGCGCAGAAACAAAACATAACAAAAAGCACGCATGCACATGCATGCAGATCTGGAGATATACTGCGAGACAGCATGCATAAGTATATATTATAACTGTATGTCAGTCTGTCTGCAAACATAGAGGGGCATTTGAACTATTTGGCCAATAGTGTTTCTGCATTTCTGTGTCATCAGCGTCACCAATCAGAAATGTTTAGCCATAACTGGAGCACTAGTTTAAAGAGACAGTTCATCCAATAACGAATGACTTAATTTCTTCTGCGGAACACACACACACACACAAATAAAATAAATAAAGAAATAAAGAAATAAAATAAAACAAAAATATTAAATAAATAAATAAATAAATAATATTTTGAGGAATGTTGGTAAGCAAACTGTTTTGTTGACCACTGTCTTCTGCTGTATGGGTGAGCTATTTCTTTAATATTTACTGAATACTGCACAGTATGATTGTATAATTAAATATGATCTGAAACAGAGCATATTATGTAACAACTTCAATGTATTATGCTACATTATTGTCAAATGGCCTCATCATATTGTAAATTTAATTCAGTGATTGGTATCTAGTTGTCTTGGGGAGAAAAACATTTTCTTACATTGTTTTTGTATAAAGTTTACTTAGTAGTCTGATGGACTGCATTAAATAAATTATCATACATACATACGATAGCCTTGTGGTTAGTGTGCCGACATATAGTGCACCTGTGCTCGTGGCCAATCCCGCCCCCTTCTCTCCACTCAGTGCTTTCCTGTCTTGCTCTCTACTGTCCTATCCAATAAAGGCATAAAAGCCTATAAATATAACTTTAAAAATAAAATAAAAATACGTTTTCGTACATAACAGTAGAAATGGAAGGTCAAGACTAGTGCACTGCATTGTGGTACACAGTAATTCATGTAGTAAACGTTATACATACTTAAAATTTGCATACTGTGCAGAGTTAAAATACTATGTATATTAGCAATAGTAAAAGTAATGTGCTGGGGATATTCTGAACAGCAACTATAATCACAATAGCATACTACTTTTTAAAGAGTTAGATAGAGTGATCCATGCTTTTGTGTCATCACGGCTTGATTTCCTTTATATGGGAATAAGTCAATCAGACATAAATCGACTCCAGATGGTTCAAAATGCGGCTGCCAGACTTCTGACTGGCACCCACAGATTTGATCATATCTCTCCTGTACTATGCTCTTTGCACTGTTACAGAATCAAGTTTAAAATTTTACTGTTTGTTTTTAAAGCTCTGAGTGGAACGGCTCCTGAATATCTCAGTGATCTTTTAAACCCAAATACATCTTCTAGACCACTGAGGTCTTCGGAGAAAAGAGTGTTGATGGTCCCTAGATCTAGATTGAAGTTGAGGGGTGACCGTGCCTTTTCAATTGCTGGGCCAAAATTATGGAATAGTCTTCCAGTCTCCCTCCGATTAGTTCCTTCAGAATCTGAATTTAAATCGAATTTAAAAATTTACCTTCTTTCAAGGGTTTATAACTGTCTTTAGAGTCTCTTTAGTGTACTGCGGTCAAAACTGTTCATATTTATTTTGTCTTTTTATATCTATGTTTTTTTTTTTAGCAAAGTTTGTACAGCACAGTGGTCAACTACTGTTGTTTTTATTGTGCTTTATAAATAAATTTTGATTTGATTGATTTGACTTTTACTATTTCTGTTATATAAAGATATGATAAAAGAGTAAGTAAAAGTAGTATACTAGTATGCTGTTCACATACCTACAATGTTTGCACTTCTCAAGAAAATCAACCTGCAAATGACTGCATATTAAGCTACAGGAGAAAACAAAAACAAACAAACAAATAAACAAACAAACAAAACACTTCAGCTGACAAGAGCAAAAATATCTAACCAGTTATTTATGGTTGTCAGATGGCAAAATAGTTTCTGCACACTCAAGCTTTCTTCCCTATTGGCTACAGATAGGATTTCAAAGAAACCATGGTGTTGTACTAGATCATGTTCTTGTGAATTTCTGGCACCCTGTTTGAACTTCCTCATACCTGAGCACCAGCCGCTCTGCACAAATCTCTGATAATGACAAAAAGAGCATCTAAGCTGTAACCAAGAACAGAAAGGATGTTTTATGGGAGTTGAGAGGATTTATGAGCAAAAGGGGAGGAATAGTGTCCTCCCTTATTTGTGGATTTATGTTCTTTTCACACTCACAGTCAATGAGGGGCTGAGATGAAAGGGTTTGAGGGGAGAACAGGGTGGAGATGAATATTCTACTAAATTAATGTCTCCTCCCTTTAGGACCACCAGGGACTGCCTCACTGTCCCCAAGAGAACCAGAAAACTGTCCCCTTCTGTGGCCTTGAGACAGTGAAAGAGAGACAGTGAAATGCAAATGGACAGAAAGATTAGAATCAGAATCAGAATCAGAATCAGAATGAGCTTTATTGGCCAAGTATCTTTACACATACGAGGGATTTGTTGTAGTGACAGAAGCTCCACAGTGCAACAGAAAGACAGCAACAGGACAGGACACAGATAATAAAAGAACAATATACAAATATCCAAATAGGCAATGTACAAAACAGCAAAAACACAATATATAATATAGACAATTATGTATGTACAGGTCAAGTATGTGCAAATTTGAAATGAGAAAATAAAATAAAATAAGTGAGTGTGGTGAATGGATAATGTATAATAGTTGTGTGTTCCGCGTTTATTGTCGAGTGTTCATGAGATGGATTGCCTGAGGGAAGAAACTGTTTCTGTGTCTGGTCGTTCTGGTGCTCAGAGCTCTGTAGCGTCGACCAGACGGTAACAGTTCCAAGAGGGAGTGTGCTGGATGTGAGGGGTCCAGAGTGATTTTACCAGCCCTTTTGCTCACTCTGGATAAGTACAGTTCTTGGAGACTGGGGAGGGTTGTACCAATGATTCACTCAGCAGTCCGGACTACCCTCCGTAGTCTTTTGAGGTCAGATTTGGTAGCTGAGCTGAACCAGACAGTTATTGAAGTGCAGAGGATGGATTCAATGATGGCGGAGTAGAACTGTTTCAGCAGCTCCTGTGGCAGGTTGAACTTCCTCAGCTGGCAAAGAAAGTACAACCTCTGCTGGGCCTTTTTGACAATGGAGTCTATGTGAATATCCCACTTCAGGTCTTGGGAGATGGTGGTGCCCAGGAATCTGAATGACTCCACTGCAGCCACAGTACTGTTCATGATGGTGAGTGGGGGGAGAGCAGGGGGGTTTCTCCTGAAGTCCACGATCATCTCCACAGTTTTGAGCGTGTTAAGCTCGAGGTTGTTAAGACTGCACCAGACAGCCAGCTCCTTAACCCCCTGTCTGTAAGCAGACTCGTCACCGTCCTGGATGAGGCCGATCAGTGTGGTGTCGTCTGCAAACTTCAGGAGCTTGACAGAGGGGTCTTTAGATGTGCAGTCATTCGTGTAGAGGGAGAAGAGCAGTGGGGAGAGAACGCAGCCCTGAGGAGCTGCAGTGCTGATGGTGTGGGTGCTGGATGTGAATTTACCAAGCTTTACTGACTGCTGCCTGTCTGTCAGGAAGCTGTTGATCCACTGACAGACAGAGGTGGGGACAGAGAGCTGAGTTAGTTTATTCTGAAGGGTGTCCATGATGATGGTGTTAAAAGCGGAGCTGAAGTCCACAAACAGGATCCTCTCATAAGTCCCTGGTCTGTCCAGATGCTGCAGGATGAAGTGCAGTCCCATGTTGACTGCATCATCCACAGACCTGTTTGCTCTGTAGGCAAACTGCAGGGGGTCCAGTAAGGGACCAGTGATGTCCTTCAGATAAGACAAAACCAGTCTTTCAAATGATTTCATGGCCACAGACGTTAGAGCCACAGGTCTGTAGTCATTAAGTCCAGTAATTTTGGGTTTCTTTGGGACGGGGATGATGGTGGAGCGTTTGAAGCATGAGGGGACTTCGCACAGCTCCAGTGATCTGTTGAAGATCTGTGTGAAGATGGGGCCAGCTGGTCAGCACAGATTTTTAGGCAGGCTGGTGTCACACCGTCTGGGCCTGGTGCTTTCCTTCTTTTGTTCTTTCTGAAGACCTGGCGCGCATCTTCTTCTCTTATCTGAATTGTAGGTGTGGGGGAGAGGTGGGTTGCTGGAGGTGTTAATGGTAGTGTGGAGAGGTGTTCAGGGTGAGTGTGGGGTGATTTTTCAAAACAGCAATAAAACTCGTTCAAGTCGTCTGCCAGTTGTTGATTCTCCAGAGTGCTGGGGGATGGTGTCTTATAACTGGTGATATCTTTCATACCTTTCCACACTGAAGCAGGATCACTGGAAGAGAATTTTTTCCTTAGCTTGTCAGAATAATTCCTCTTTGCCACTCTGATCTCCTTTTCCAGTGTGTATTTGGCCTGTTTGTACAAGACTTTATCCCCCTTTCTGTAAGCATCTTCTTTGGCCTGACGGAGCTGTCTGAGTTTTGCAGTGAACCATGGTTTGTCATTGTTGTAGATTAAATGAGTCTTGGTAGGAATGCACATATCCTCACAGAAACTGATATAAGATGTTACAGTCTCTGTGAGCTCGTCCAGATCAGTGGCAGCGGCTTCAAAAACAGTCCAATCAGTGAGAGAGAAACAGGCTTGTAAATCCCGCTCTGTTTCATTAGTCCATCTTTTAACAGATCTTAATACAGGCTTTGCAGATTTGAGTTTCTGCCTGTAGGTCGGAATAAGATGAACCAAACAGTGATCAGAGAGTCCTAAAGCTGCTCGTGGAACAGAGTGATATGCGTCCTTTATTGCTGTGTAACAGTGATCCAATATATTACTGTCTCTGGTGGGACATGTGACATGCTGTCTGTATTTTGGCAGTTCACGGGAGAGATTTGCTTTATTAAAGTCCCCGAGAATGATTAAAACAGAGACGGGTGTTGTTGCTCACTCTCTGTGATCATATCAGCGAGTTTCTGTAAAGCTGTGCTCACGTCCGCTTGCGGTGGAATGTAAACACCCGCGAGAATGAACGAATTTGTCCGGGAGAGCAGAAGGAGTTCGTCCATTTTGTTGGGTAGAGAGCAGAGATTTGCCAGATGGATGCTAGGCAACGCAGTTCGAAATCCATGCTGTCTGAGCTTAACGAGCGCGCCGGCTCGCTTCCCCCGCCTGCGCCTCCTGTAGCGTTTAACCAGAGCTACGGCTCCGCCAACAGCAATGTCCAACAAAACGTCCGAAAAATCAAAATCCGGTAAAAGATTTTGTGGTGTGTTCTGTCGAATGTTCAGCAGGTCATCCCTGGTAAATCTGATCGTATTTGAAAAAACAAAAAACAGGAAAAACAAACAAAAACAGTACAAACACTGAAGAGCAACACACAGTAGCTGCCATCTGCGGCGCCATCTTAGGTTTTAGGATTAAGTATGTTTCTCTGTTTTGTAGCTTATATCTAATAGAGGCATGTGTGAACTTTTCATTTTGTGTTCATCTTAAGACAAAATACCCAGGTTATAGGTGCTTTCTGTCACGGTGCACACAGCAGGGAGGAACGAGGAACACGCAGACGAGGATATAACTCAAATAATAGTCTTTAATGATGACAGGCAAGGCAGGGCAAGACAAGGCAAGGCTGACACAGACAGGAACACCGGGGAGTAACGAGTAGACCAGACGACATGAAACTGAACAAGCAGGAACTAAAATACACAGGTTAATTAGACGAACACAGCTGGACAGACTTAACCAATAATCACATTAAACAAGGACAGGAAACAAACCAAATAAGGAAACAAGAGGCGGGAACACAAGACACACACGACAGAGGACTGACACTTTCGCACCGGAAGATTCTTTTCATAGTTTCTAGAACTATTGGCGGAAGTTCCCGCTTTTTGGCGTGTTCGCACCGCTAGGAACTAGGAACGTATTTAGTTCTAGGAACTCTGTTTGGGGGAAGTAAATTTGCCTTGTCCAAATACCCACACTTGTGGTCTTTGCACTTGACCCCTTGACTACTTATACGATATATTTCCTGTATTTGGCCCAAGTGTTCAAGTGAGGATGAAGACCTCAAGTGTGTGTAGAACCTTTCATTACCTGATGGGACACACTTAGTGTTGTAAAATGCAAGTGTTTACATAGCTTTATTTTTATTTTAAATATTTTGCATTTTAAAATCAACTTCTAAATGTCTGTTCAGCAGTCCAACATGACACAATTTAATTTATGGTGCTTCTAATTAAGTGATAAAAAGCAGTTGCAAATGTTAAAATAAATAAATATCACCACTACTTATCTTTGCGCCAATAAAACGTGCAATACTTTGTATTTCTACCAAATAAAATCTAATTACTATATTATTATTTAACTTACATTGGAAAGGTTTCCTTGACCTCTTGCGAGATCTCGGCAAAAAGTCTCACGATTTATTCCAAAATATGATGCATGATGGGATTCGAGACAGTGTGGATTTAGTGTGCATTAAGGGCACTGCGCTTTGTAGTGATGGGCCGTTCTTGAATGATTTGTTCATTTTGAACGAATCTTTAATGTGACTCGGGAAGAACGAGTCATCTCGGGGAGTGATTCGTTCAGTAGCGCATGCGCAACATCCTATGGGTTCTGTACTGGAATAAGTTCACCTGTTTCGAGTCTTCGGGTTTTCGAGTTGTTCGTTCATCACGTGACAGCCCCAAAAGCTTAACTAATGCAGTCTGAGCCGGAAAGAGAATTGATTAGTCCATCTCTCGAGTCTTCGGGTTTGAGTCGTTTGTTTATCACGTGACAGCCCCATAAGCCTAACCAATGCAGTCTGAGCCGGAAAAAGAATTGATTAGTTCATCTCTCGAGTCTTCGGGTTTGAGTCGTTCGTTCATCACGTGACTGGTGTAGTCGCACCGGGCCCGCGCTTTGAGGGGGCCCTGCGGCGTATGGACCGAGGGGAACTACACCCTCCACGAGGGACCGAGGGTGACCTAAATGCGATCGCGAATGGACCTAGGGGGAACCGGCATTTTTAAAAAGCAGTGTAAAAATATTTATTCCATGAACATGGAAAACAGCGATAATAATGGCAATTAGCTATCTGCAGTGTTGTGTTCTTTTCTCAGCCTCGATGATAACACTGCAAGTTGTCATAGGAGATTTATTCAGATTTTCATGCTCTTTTAATCACGTAAATTGTGCATTTGCATTCCATCTCCATTACCGCGAAACCCACGACACTCAACAAAAACAGCTCCGATCGTGGCGTCCTCCATTCACCGGTTGTTGACGTTTGTAAATGCTGCGAATGAAGACGTCACGGTCGGCCGCTTCAGAATTGTTGCTCGAATGCAACCAGGAAAATGGCCCGTATAAACGAGCTTGCTGGCTAGTGCCTAGAACTAAGTTCCTAGAACTACACGGTGCGAAAGCTCCTTTGTATGCCCACAGCTACCCACATGTACCTAAACGCACACGCAAATACACAGACAAACAAGATCTACCTCACATGACCCTTAGAAATATTTAAATATAAATCCCTGAAAGCTTTAAAACATTTTAAGCAAAGTTTAAAGCAAAACAGATGAAAAATTACAAAACATACCAATAAAATACAATAAAATATTATTTATTATTTATAATAATATTTTAGTATATCATCATGTTTTAGATATTATATAAATATGTAAATATTTCTTAAGATTTTTTTGTGCACTGAACTGTTTTTTCCCAAGCTAATTTGTAACCAAAACTGCCAGGCATTTGGTGTAAAATTCTATTTGCTAAATTTCTGATGAACTTAATACTTTTTTTCTTCTCAGAATAATCTCTATTTACATAATCGTTCAGCTGTGCTTGTTTCTGTTCCACATCACATTAAAACACTGCTGAGCAACTAAACAGCATCTTCTTCCTTTCTAAAGGAAATGTTTATGTTCTGCAAAGCGAAGCTTCCAACAAACTGTTTGGAAAAACTTTTTTTTTTCCTGGTATAAATAAATGTAATTTCAATAGTCGTGATAAGGGCAATACAAAAAAACAAGTCTACACAGGAAGTCCAAACAAACACCGATACATCAAAGGCAAGTAAGCTATGAATGAAGCTGGCTATTTCGCTGGACTTTCAAATGTGGAAACAAATAAAACAGAAAAACAGTCTTTAAAATGTTTGCTACATTTTATTGTTCAAAATATTTTTTTGACCTTTTAAGGAACATATGGTACATTAAAAAGTACTCACTACTTTCAATCCCAGAGAGCAATAAAATATTTTACAGTACAATAGTACTGCTTGAGAGGTGCAACAGTACTGCTTGAGAGACACACAACCCTTGGATAACCACCATAACCTTGAGGAGTTAACATAGCTGGGACAACGAGAGAAGAGACTGAGGTAAGGCATGGGAAGGATGTAGGCTGTTTAGTGTGAGTATGTTTGAGGGACTTTCAAACTGTAAAATAACATTTCAGTTGAGGACTCCGTGTGGGTAGGAAAAAAAAAAAAAGACCACAGGATGCAGAGTCCAAAAAAAAAAAACCCCCTCTTTGCTCCCAAAAGTCTCTCCCATATATGTATACTATATATATATATATATATATATATATATATATATATATATATTTTTTTTTTTTTTTTTTTTTTTTTTTTCCAAAGGCAGGCAGGCAGGATGTGGGCTGCAATAGCCTACTTTAGTCACACCAGTAGATCCATCTTGTTCAACTAATAAAATGTCAAGAGCAGTGCGTTGATATTTAATCATGAGTGAACATTTGGGAGGGGCTCGAACTGTGCATGTGTGTGTGTGTGTGTGTGTGTGTGTGTGTGTGTGTGTGTAAATGTGTAGTGGAGTAGCAGAGAACATCACACATTTCACTACAGAAGACCTGAAAAACACATTCTATCATAAACGTGCATGCACACAAACACATATATTCAACTTTAACTTATCCAAACAAAAGTGAATCACAATAAGATTTCTTTAAAATCTCAATTATTTCATCTAGACAACTATAATATTACTCAAGCACAATTGGAGAATTTAAGTCTCTTGCTTCTTAGATATTTCCTCCCAAGAAAGATTTCTGCCTCAGTGTTAAATAATAATAATAATAATAATAATAAGTCAAAATAATAATGACAACAATACCAATTATCATTAGAATGATTATTATTGTAAGATAACGATTAAAATAATAAAGAAAATCACACTGCGAGATCTAAAGATACAATTTTGAAAAACAAAACATCATAACTGCAAGATATAAAGTCACACTGAGAATTATAATTGTGAAAAAAGTCACTGTTTTTCTTTGTTTCTTTCTTTTTTATTCTGAGGAGAAACAGGCTTCTACAGCAATGAAAGCATTTGAAAAGGAACAGAGAAGGAAAGTGTAATGAAAATGATTTTGTACGCATCCTAACATGATGACTGCACTGACAGAGATTGTCCTCCTTGAAAAAGGGAGGAGATGCTTTAATCACAGTTGAAAAGCACAAATATCAGTGGAAAATGCTTGGTCTTATTGTTAAATGAAATTATAAAAATAATAAACTACTGTGGAGTACAAAATTAGAGAAATTAAGTGACAGAATAGGAGTAGAGATTCATTCTCAGCATGTCTGGCCACCTCATTTCAAGCAAACAAATGTTTTAGCAGCTTCATGTGATAAGACCATAAAATACCTCACTGGCATTACATACATTTATACAGTGCTTTAAGAGAGTTTCATTAAGAGACGCTAGCATGAAAGAGAGATGGAGAGTGTTTGGGACACAGAGAGAGCAGGTAGGATTTATTGCTGTGTTCTGTAAAGCTGGTTGAATGCTGTAACTGACCCCCTGAGCGAGAGACCAGGGCCCGCTGCTCAGCAGTTCTTAATGGAAACTGCACATTTCTAACCCACTCCCCTGCAGAGGCCCAATGCTACAGCACATGGATAGACGGCAGACTCCTCCACATTAACTCATCCACTAATGAAATACAGTACACTAGAGTGCAATCAGTTTTACTGCTGGGAATTAATCACTGAATCCAAATTTATACATTTCTTTCTATGCATGATGACGACAATAGAAGATTTATAGAGTAGTACAATTCAGCTCCAAATTCCTGTTTGGAAAAACAACAACAAAACAAAAACTATATATTTATATATATATATATATATATATATATATATATATATAATCAGCATCAGCATAAAAAACTGGATAAAGAAATTGAATAAAAATTTAATAAATTAGAGTAAAAAAAAATGTGAAGGAAGGAAGGACATGACCCATTGAGTGACACAATAACTGACAGACTCCCCTCTTAAACCGCCTGAATCTGATTACATGGATTTAGCCTGTCAAGATTTCTATCTGCTGTTCTTTTTTGTTTTTTTAATGTGTTCTTTATCATTCAGATTATTTGACGATTAAACATTCATAGTTGCTGGTTACTGCAAAAAAAAAAAAAAAAAAAAAAAACGTATTTACTATAAACTGATTTTGAGAGGAGTTAAACGTGTTATATATATACAGTACACAAACAATATCAAGGAAAATTTCATGTACTACGTATTAGACTTTTTATAAAATATATATATATATTTTTGGTCATTTATTATTTATGAAAAATATAAGAGTTTGATAAAGTGCAATAATCAGATTTACTGAAAACATTTTTAATATATAAATCTATAATTAAAAAAATAATAATTCTAGATTATATAGAATTCAAAAAAATCTAGAATTCTTTACAACAAGAACAGATAAAGAATAGTTCTTCCTTTTTGGTAAAGCATTAATTCATATTTAATCAGTTTAAAATAGTCACACTTTGTTCAAATTCATATGTTTCTATTCATATGAAATGACATGTGACTGATTCATGGAAGAAAAATAGCCTCCAAAAGTTTTCTTTTGCTCATCTGTTTCTTGTATGTTTGGATAGCTCCAAAATACCTTCCTCATACTGGCTTAAAGCTAAAAAAAAAAGGGGGGATTGGTCATGCATTTAAGTGATGAAACCAGTGTATTACCAAGCAGCGAAAAAGATATTACCTC
Source organism: Tor tambroides (assembly GCA_021397915.2). Taxonomy (NCBI): domain Eukaryota; kingdom Metazoa; phylum Chordata; class Actinopteri; order Cypriniformes; family Cyprinidae; genus Tor; species Tor tambroides. The sequence goes on along the minus strand of JAFVLL020023265.1, from coordinate 2,896 downwards.
AGTCTGCTCTCATTTCTCATAAGGAATTTATCTCTTTTTTTTTTCAAATCCTGAAATTGCTTGAGAAAAAAAAGAGAGATATTTTGCCCATTTTCGAGTGTCTCCACAAAGTGGCATGCAACTTTCTTTGCATTTTCCTCCTCTTTCTCGCTCTCTTTTTCTTCTCTTGTGAAAATTGAAGAGGCTTAATGTCAAATACAACTAAAGCCAGCCTCTCCATATCTTACGTCGCAGTGTGAAAATTACTAGGGTGATGATAAGACGGTCAGATAGCAGAAGAGAAGAGAGAGGAGAAAAAAAAGAGGGAGGGAGACAGAGAAAAGAGGTAAAAGTTGACAGAAGGGAAGTGACTCCACTCAATTATACTGCAAAATTGGTATGAGTGAATATTTTTCATTCAGGTGACTGATGATATCTGCAAAGCAGCAATGCAGATAAATAAAGGAGCTTTCTGTCAAGTATAAACATCATTAATCATGAGGCCAGCCACCGCCTGACCGCCTGTCCTCATACCGCAGCACAGGAGAGAGGCATTAAAGAGAAAGAGAGAGAGAGCGAGAGAGAGCTAAGCTTTTTAAGGGATGGCATAAAGCGTAGAATTCTTTAGACTTAGTCTCTTATGTTATTATAGATATTAGAATAGCTATTACAATGCCATATTCATGATTACAGTGCTTTATGGACTTTCTTTTTCACTATTTGAGAATCAAGAAATTTTACAGGATTCTAAATTATCACACAAGTTAAAAGGAGGAGATATAATTTTTAAGACTTCAATAAATAAGGCTAAATATTCTGGAAAATACCATATAATGATTACATCTAAAAATGTATTAAGAGGTCACATACCAACACATGATTGACAATCACCTTCCATGCTTCATGTTTTTGTGTAAAATACAAAAAATAAAAATAAAATAAAATAAAATAATAATATTGTGAAATGTTTTTACAATTTAAAATAAATATGTTGTATTTTAATGTATTTTAAAGTATAATTTATTCCTGTGGTGACAAAGCAGAATTTTCTGCAGCCATTACTCCAGTCTTCATTCTAATACAAAGATTTGATGCTCAGGACATATTATCTCTTATTATTAATGTTGAAAACAGCTCTGCTAATTAATATTTTTGTAGAAAAAATGATGTATTTGGTGAAATTATGTATTTATTGTATCTTCTTTAATGAATAGGAAGTTTAAAAGAACAGCATTTATTAGAACTGTAAATCTTTTGTAATGACCTAAAAAGTTTTTTTTTTTATCAATTTAATGCATCCTGAATAAAAGTAAAGTAAGTAAAAACTTACTGACCTGAAACAATTGAATGGTGGTGTGTACTAAACTGAGTATATGGGGGCTGGAACCCATCCTGGGGCCAAACCTTATAATGGGCTCTGTAAATTTATATATTTAAGAAAATAGAGAATGTATATGAAGAAAGAGAGAGCACACACATTTACGTCTGCAGGGGCTGTTGAGATAAAAGACTGTTCTTTATGCTAAACACAGCATCGCCACTTTGTGCGCAGATTAGGCACCCTGACAACAGTTTATGTAAATAACAAAATTCAAGGCACTCCGTCTCACACACAAACAGTGCATACATGCACCAAGATTTTATGCTGTGTTTAGCTTTCTAAAACAGGCTTGAAATGTGCAGCAGTATTATCGTAATCAACACAAATGGTCATATGGTCTTATTTTGTTTATTTTGCTTAACTTGCATTACTTTGAAAGCCCACTAACGAACAATGCTTCAGTGCCTTCAGCCAACCACAAAAATCTGGGTTACCACACTTGAAGTGTCAGTACTAGCGAGAGAGAGAACAAACATTACAGTGGCCTATGCATAAACATTCCTCTTTAGTAACATGATCATCTTTGTTACTAAAGATACATATATATATATATATATATATATATAAACATCATCTTATAAAAACATCATCTTTGTTTTTATATACATGTATATATTAAATTATACTCTATTATGTAAATGGAAAACATGACAAAACAGCCTGATCATTTCACTTTTGCCTACAAAACATTTATCAGAACAGCAGCCATAAAATATGTCCAGTTAAATCTCATTGAGTACCTGGGAAAAGACTGGGATTATTGCAGCTATTTTGACCCCAATTGGTGACTGGGAAATCAGTAATTAAGGTACTTGTAATTTCCTCTAATGGCTTGATAATAGGCTCAATTCAGTGATTATAGATTGCAGAGAACACAAAGTGCAGACTGTGGATGATGGCATAATGCACTTCAAAACGTTTTAAGAGTTTTGACTCACCAAGCATGTTTTCCTATCTAAAAGCCTTTTTTTCCCTTTATTACAGTTCTAGTTAGCAGCTGCACTGCTGAGCCAAGCCAGTGAGTCTATTAAGGAGTGTGTCCAGTAGTGTGTTATTTTATTGCTTGCTCTGAGTACAAGAGGTTCTAACTCTTGAGTAAACTCTGGTGTTGGGCAATTGACTTGCGGCAAATGCCTCTGTTTGTTCAGAGCAGTCACCGAGGAGACCGAATCCTGTCACTCAGGCTTTGTATGTGTGCAAGTATCTTTTGTTTGGCTGAGGAAATAACACCAAAGTAAAAGAGACACAGTGAGGGAACACTTACCATTAAGCACCAGTCATAATGAGCAAGTCAATAAGACACATTCACAAACAGACACCCTGCAGAGTATCTCTTTAGATTTTATCATATTTGTTTAAGAAGAATCAGTTTAAACTGGGATGAATAGAGTCAAGTTATTCCCAGGTCAAAGCTGGTGTAAGGTCAAAAGAGTCATGTATAGTGATTCATTGAATCAAATGATTTCTTAAATTTATAAATTGTTTCACAAAAAAAAAAAAAAAAAAAAAAAATCTATAAAATTACTATGAAAGCTC
>JAFVLL020023263.1:0-22644 GCA_021397915.2 Tor tambroides | reverse complement strand
GGACCGTTTTGAACACCCTTTCAGAGACCTGTTCTTAAATGTGACTCATATATAACATATAATACATGCACGCACAGTTTTAAGGCAGCTTTAATCGCCTTAATGACTTAACTGACCTCAACATTGCATGCACATCGTTTCTTTCCCGCTTTGATATGAAATGATACAGGCTACAGTGCGCGCCGGCGCTTTTGTGCGTGCAGTTGAAGAGCGCGCGCCGAGGCCGAGTACAGTACCGTTTTCCGCGCTCGTTTGACTCGCGCCTGGCGCTGAAGTGAAGTGGAGCGCGCGTCTGAAACGTCTCCTGTTTGATGTGCTCCTAAAGACTTCCTGTGACTAAATAAATGCACTTCTTAGCAAGAAAAAATGTGACAGAAACAGCAGTTGTGAGTGGGGTGGCCAACCCTAGCCCAGCGCCTGCGTTAACGGGGTTAAATATTTTTAACGCGTTAAAATGAAAAAATTAATCGCCTGCGTTAACGCCCTAATTTTGACAGCACTAGTATTTATATTCCCGTCAATCCACAAAAATCGCGCGGCCGTGCTACTCCGAGAAGAATATGTTCAATATTATCCAGAGAGTAAGTTTCCATTATTTTACTAGTCATGGAATGGGAAATGTTACATTAACCTGTTAACAACGGTTTCCTGTGTTCATATATTTAAATAAAAAGGTGATTCTTTTAATAAGTACCGCGTTTTCTTTACTCATCTAATTTTTTTGTATTTGTATTATTTGCAATCAAGTCATGGCCAATACTGCCTTCATGTAGCAATTGATTTCTTTCTTCAAATCTATTACACGATTAAAACTCATCTAGAAAAACTGAGTGACCACATTAAACTCTGTAAAATGTTAAAGTTGGTCACAGTGCCATGCACTTAATGCCTCATCTGTGGCCATTCTAGGTGCACATTAAAACTGAATTAGAACCGTATTAACTGCATGACTTCATTGGCGCCGGCGCAACTATAGATTAAAGGGATTAAAAACGGGGACGCAAGTTAACAGGTTAAAGTATCAGTTTTGATGTTAATATTTATTCATCATACTGTTGAATATGACAGTATTTTCTCTTTTGTTATTTCATTATAGAGAGCTTCAAAGAAGACAGAGAAAGCCAGAGTCTCAGGTCAGCTGTGACCTGAAGAAGAATAAGTGAAAATGCATGTGCCCTGTGTTTATCAGTATCCTTATGTTCATTGGGCAAAAAGAAAAACTAAATAAAGTAAAAATTAATTTGGCTGATTCCCTAAGGTTTCTATAGATATCGTGATATATCGATATAGTGAATTCTTTTCACGAAACAATAACCGTGGTGTGAAACATCTAATATTGTGGCAGCCTTAGTTCTGAACAGAAAAAGGAACTAAAATATAAGTAAAAAACAAACACAAATTATAGTGGCATTCACTATGAACATTTATTATAAACGTCCCGCCCTAAATATTTAACGCCAAACTGAAACTGAAAAGAATACAAACTCAACACAAACTCACTTGCCTTTTCTCATTCGTCACCAATCGTAATGTGTGCGCTTTGCGCTTGACCTTATTGCTTTATATAAGTCGCCTTGGAAATCACAGCACGTTTCAGATGAGAGAAAAAAAAAAAAGATTTCTAATCCAGAAAATACAGTACTATATCCATTTTATAAATGTGTGTGGAAAACAGAAGAAGAAATCATTCTTTGCAAGATAAAACGTCAAATTATTTCCATGTTTTCCTCACAAAATTACAGCGCCCGTGAGCAGGTGGATAACACTGACATTTGTTCTGATACTGGAAAGTCTACAGAGCATTTTAAGCATTTTTAAAACAGTACCAATACAAGGCATTTTTCAAAACAAATGAACACTTTCACATTTTTAACACAAGTAACTTATTTAAAATTGTCGCAGTTTGGTAGGGTATATATTTTGACTTTTTATTTTGTAAGAGCTGTGTGGCTTGGAGGCAGCATCCATTAAAAATAGACTAGGCGTCTATTTTTAGCGAAGCGATGTGGAGAACCGCTTCTGAAACGTGCCACGGACCAGCTGGTGTCAACACAAGCATTGACCAGAGTGGCCGCGATGCGATCAGCTCCAGTGGCCGCATCAGAGCGGCACGATATTACTGATATTGCATCAAATGAGCCATTTTGGACCAACAGCCTCACTTATATGGCCGTATATGGCCCGCGGGCCACAGTTTGCCCACCTCTGGTCTAACATAATGTTGGTATGGTCTGCACAAGATTTAAACATCAGCTAGCTACTGTCTATAATTTAATTTACACTTTTACCATTATAAATGACAGCACATTAATTGAAGAACAACTGACCGTTCACAAAGAGCTTGATTGACAGGCGATCTGATCAATCAGAATGCGGATATTATGTACCGCCGCTATCCGCCATCTTGCCCGACAGCTACGGCCTGTCTCCATAGAAATACATGTTAAAACGGGGTACAAAAATCGACTGAATTGAAACTTTTTCAACATAACTAAATATAAAACTGTGCGAGCATTAAGCTGTGCTGTTGTTGGCTGCCACGGTAACGGCAATAAGCTAAGGTATTCCTTTAAAGTACTTGTTTTGCGTACCAGAAAATCTGTCATGTCCGGCGCTGTATGCATGGCTTGCAGCACTTAAGTTAAATACTGAGTGTTAAATAATAAAATAATATGTTAAAACGTGTGCTCTTATCATTCTGTGGACAAACTCCCGTGAACTTCGCCCCGATCAGGAGCTGTATGCACATGTGTGCTCATCTGTTTTCAATGCAGGTGGTTAACCGTGATGCTTCATGTCCCACTCATTAAACTATGACAGGTACTTTACTGCAAAAAGATGGTCACTGCGACACTCTAAAGGGATGAAACTATGGTGCTATGTACTTTTTAAAACCATTTTCATAGGTTTCACGTGATATTGTTGGTTCGGAATATATGTTAATGCGCATGCCCAGTAGCTGCAGCTGTATCCCTTCCAGCAAATCAGGCAGACGAGTAGATTAATTTTGGTGGGCTTGAACTTGAAAAATGGTGTGTTCCACAGTTGAAATGAAACACTTTCTGATATTTATGTTCATTTCGTGCTTTATGTAAATATGAAAAGACGATTGGTTCACATGTTTGAACTGAGGGAATACAGTGATGTGTCATGACACACTGAAGAGCCACAAAACGGTATTTATTGTTTGAATTTCTTTAAAAATGACTCGATTTAAAAGCTGAGAGTCCTGAGACCTTGTGTCATATCAGAAGTAACCTGCTCTGTCTTCTCTGTCGGTGTGTTGTCAGGTTCCTCTTTGCTGTGCGATGTATTTTTCACTGCGTGAGAACGTGCTGTGTAGTGTGAGAGCAGCATTGTTTGTCGGTCATGGTAACAGTAACTAAGGGTGCGCGGGTTTTGTGAACAGTCAATTGTAGTGCTCACAGACAAAACCCTTCTCCAACATGGAGATAGTAAAAGAATCAGGCTTACTTGCTTGAATTGTAAGACCAGTAGCATCTAGATAAAAGGTGAAATAAAAGAAAAAAAAAAGGTCCAGTAATATTCCAGGGGGCCGTATTAACAAAACACTTTATCTTACCACTAAGAGTTCTCCTCAATAGCAGTAAAAGTTCATAGGTAAGAGTTTCCTCTTAAAACCTGTTCACAAAGATGCTGAGACCAGCTTTTACCAAAGACTATGGAGTACCCAAAATGTGTCACTCATATAGTTTTGAATGGGGAAAATGCAACACTCAATATGGACGCTCGATCGGAGTAAGCCCCACCTTCTAAATGAAAGAGCTAATTGCTAATTGGTAAAGTCAGTGGGTCACTGCAGCTGCCGTTAGAAGTCCCGGTTGCTACAGAAACATTCAGCATTCTGAGACATGCGCTTAGAACTGTGTATGTGCACTGGCTAGTCTAGCCTCAGAAATAAGATTTTTGAACGCTATTTGAGCAAAAGAAACTACATTTGTTGACAGTTGTTGTCAGATTTCTTTGGTGATTTCAAATATGATATTTAATCGTAAGCTTAGTGAACCATTTTGGAGAATTTGATGTTTCCCCAATCAAAGAGATAGGAGTTGCACTCATAGATATATATACATAGATTCCTCATTAGCGACTGTTTCTATGGCCGCGATACATAAGCCGTCCGCCATTTTGGAACGGTATGCGAACCATAGATCTGTATAGATTCCCCATTCGACCCATGATTCGACCGCTCCAAGCACGTAGATGCGTCCGCAGTCTACTTATTCATATCTATGCTGCAAAACCTTGAGTGCAAGTTGATTGTGCGCATCTAAAACAGCAAGTTATCTGCATGTATAACTGTTAAAGCTATTTTGGTTGTGTGTGTGTGTGGTATCAGGTATAATCTAAAAGCTTAAATTACCCAAATTCATTCTCTAGAGTCTGTTTTGCAAACAGACATAGCCTTACCATGGAAAGTTGTTAGTCTCTAGTGGTAATTTTTCTGTTTTAATTTGCACTGCACAATTTAGCAGTCAAATTCCTTCTCTAACTTTGACAAAAAATACATAGTTGAAAAGATTTTAAGACTTAAGTGTCGCATCTTTGAATATTCATTGATTATTATGCAGGGCTCTCAAGTTATAACGAAAGTTTGGAGTGAGATTAGGGGAGGGGCCATGCAAAGGGGAGGAGTCACTCAAAGGGGAGGGGCAAGTCAAAGGGGAGGAGCAACTCAAATATTTGCAGCACCCAAGTTTTTGCTAGCAGTTCAATTTTACCTATTGTTCATAATTGACCAGCACAAATAGAAATTACAACATCTGGTAAATCTGATGAAAGACAAATTCATTCTAATAAAATAAAAACATTTATATATTTAAAAATACAAATGTATCAAAATTAAAAAGAAATTTTGCCCCAAACGAGCCAACTGAACAGCAGTACTCAATGTACATACTGTACACATATACAGTAGGATTACAGAACTTGTCCTGAGCATGTATGTCAAGCTCTGTGTGTGTGTGTGTGTGTGTGTGTGTGTGTGTGTGAGAGAGAGAGAGAGAGAGAGAGAGAGAGAGAGAGAGAGACATACCAGCTCTCACTGTCTTTTCACAGGCAAGTGATTTCGTCCAGGAATCTTAAAATCGAAAAAATAAATAAATAAATAAATAAATGAAGGGGTTACCTACAGCATTCATCGGATCTTTCTCTTCCAACTCACACTCCATGTGCGCGCGCATCCATGTTGCTTAGTAACGAACGCGCTCGCGGCAGAATCGCGTAATTTAAACGGAAACAACAACATCCTAATTTCTGATTGGCTGGTAGGTGGCATTTAACTCTGTATAATTCGAGAGTCCAGAGAGCTATGAACTCCGCAGAGAATTTACCTCCGTATTTCCTCATCTATTAATTGTATATATAGCGGGACAAGTTATCCCTTCTCAGCGTGAGAAATACAAGGTGTGGCGTGTGAGCGTGTGAACGGGTTGAAATGCGTGTGTCTCACGCCCAATGCGTGACACTTGAGAGCCCTGATTATGTTGAGTGATGTCAAAAAACGTTCCAAGATGGCAGCCGCATCTACGCGCCTGGAGTGGTTGAACAGGGAATCTATATATGTCTATGGTTGCACTTACATGCCTGAGAGGTGTTTCAAAGATGGCCGCCAATTGACATGACTTAGCTTAAATGGACTTTGCTTTTGCTAAGGAATGATGATTTCAACAAGCTTACTAATTATGTCCACAGTGGTTGGCTGATGGGGATGGGTCTCTGTCAGTGATTTAATCATAGAAATATTGTAGAGCGAGGTACCATGTTGACATTTTAAAGATAAATATTTTAAAATAAAAATGTTGCCATATTCAAATAATGTTTTAAATCTGTGGTTGGCCTTGGGACCCACGTTTTCCCATGTTCATCAAGCCGCGACCCACTATAGCCTATATATATATATATATATATATATATATATATTCATTTGTTAAAAAACAAAAAAAAGCAAATTTATTTCACAAAAAGTTAAGACTGTTAAGAATATGAATGAATGAATGAATGAATGAATGAATGAGGCATTTATATAGTGCTTTTATTGTGTATTGCTGTACACCCAAAGAGCTTTACAATCATGAGGGGGTCTCTCCTCAACCACCACCAGTGTGCAGCATCCACCTGGATGATGCGATGGCAGCCACAGTACAACGGCACCACTGTGCTCACCACACACCAGCTACAGGTGGAGAGGAGAGAGAGTCATAGAGCCAATCAAGTGTATGGGGATTATTAGGAGGCCATGATTGACAAGGGCCAGTGGAGGGAATTTGGCCAGGACACCGGGGTTACACCCCTACTCTTTACAAGATGTGCCATGGGATTTTTAATGACCACAGAGAGTCAGGACCTCGGTTTAACGTCTCATCCTAAAGACGGTGCTTTTTGACAACTATACTGGGGCATTAGGACCCACACAGACCACAGGGTGAGCATCCCCTGCTGGCCTCACTAACACCTCTTCCAAGAGCAGCCTAGTTATCCCAGGAGGTCTCCCATCCAGGTACTGACCAGGCTCAACCCTGATTAGCTTCAGTGGGCAACCAGTCTTGGGCTACAGGGTGACATGGGTGTGGCCATATGACTACTGAATAAACAGCCTATAAAGTAAGGGTAAATATCAGTCCCAAACTAGTTTTTGTTAATACAATTAAGTTGGTATGAGCCACCACAGTCATTTAAACATAGACAAAATGACACATAATGAAAATAACATGGTATTTTTGGGTTATGGAAACAACCGTTATCATGGTGAATATACAATACTAGAACTGTTAAGGAAACATTGAAACTGCTCCCGAATAGAATGAATATCATGCGTTCATGTAAATCCTTCCCAGGCAACACACGCAGTACCAGTTATGTGATTTATCGGTACTGCACTATTATTTCACGAGCTGCATGATCGTACAGTTTCTGCGCTTTAGTGAAGTGACATACAGCGTGGCGCCGCGTTCGCGCCTGCTATTGAAGAGTGCGATATTGCGCTACAAGCGCGATATAACATCAGGCAGGACAGGACTATGACACTGATATTAAGCCTATCAACATCTCATCTGAACCACAGATACTGAATTTGGACAGCGCGTTTTTCTCAGGCACTCTTTTAAACTGCATCTGACAGAAGTGTCAACGGCTTTCATACATGGCTTTTAAAATAAAAGTCTCGCATCAGAAAAACATTTTGAATTACGTTTTCTGTTGTTGATGTCGTTTCATTGGCCGTACACTCAGAAAGGTCTCGTGACCCACCAGTTGAGAAACACTGTTTTAAATGTAGTTTATGTGTCACTTATTAAACAAGTACATGTTCAGCTAAATTTAACCTCTTACACGTCTGCATCTTGTAAATAATAAATAGATATAAGCAGCTTTTTAATTAACAGGCTAGAACAATCATGGCTGATAGTATGACGTTGTGCAAAAGTAAAAGAAAATCAAACTGGACCCAAGAACAGCTGTTACTTCTTACCCAACTTGTACATGAAAAGGAGGACATAATTAAAATAAAAATAAATTATTGTGAAATATTTCTAAAATGATCTGAGGTGAGAGCCATATTAGGATTGTTTGTGACTTGGTCTTAGTGACTTAGGATTCCTCTTGACTACCCCCAACATTTCTCATGCCTTAAAATAGCTTGAATGTAACTCTACACCCTTGCCTCATTTACTATACCTGGATCTATGAATATGCAAATTAGCCCCGCCTCCACTCAGTCACACCAGCCAGGGCCTCCTGATCCATGTATAATGACTGATAAAACTATGTTTTTACTAGCGGACCACTACAGTGGATACTGTAACGGTCGTTAAAGTTACTTATTTGACGATGTTGTGTCCTCAACATGCCTTGAAGACTCGAATGCAGCCAAGTTTGTGATTCTTAATTTGCACCTGCGAGCAAATGCGAGTGAAGTGCGGCCGCCAGTGCTGGAGAGGTGGGTCTGACTCCGGGCTACTTTTACACTGCTGCCGCGGGTTATTATTCAAGTTAGCGGTTCTAAATTCACGTTAAACCACGGCTTCATGGGTTTTTTGCTCTATTTTATTTTTGGTTTTGTGCTGGTAAACCTACTGGTATATTTTGCATGCAGTCTCTATGCTATGATCTCTATGCGAGCCGCATTTGTATAAATGGAGAGAGGGATATGCTAGGAATCATTCCCTTGACTTTAAGATGTTTTGTGAATAGAGCCCCAGAAAGATTGAGGGTGCCTCCTTGTGAAAATCACCATGCACTTTATTTTCAAACCTCTTGTACAGCTGTAGAAATACTGGATGATTACATGAGTGCTTGTGCAAGTCTGAATTCCTTACCATCTATCTCTTCATCAGTGGTCAGCTCATCATTGGAGCAGATGCTCAAGACATTCACTAGCATCTCAGTCACTGCAGCAACAAGAGAGAGTTTATTTGCTGTAAGTACTTAAGATTTTATGCTACATAAAAACTATCGTGGGCAAATGGTTTACCTTTCTCCCCAACAAAAGGCAAGGACCAAGTGAAGACATCCATGAAGTTAGGCAGCCAGTAAGGATGAGGAGAACAGTTAAACTGCCGAATGTTCATGACATTATTCTCATATTTCAGGACAGCAGCTGTAAAAGAAAGATAAGAAAGAAGAGAAAGCATAAAAAGAGACAGTATAAAATGTGGGAAAGTAATATAAAGGAAAGTAATATAATGGATTCTGTCAACTTACATCAGAACTCAACATTGTCTCAGATGAGCAATACACTCTCAAAAGCATCTGTTTAAATGGTCAGTTTTCCTCAAAGAGTCTATTATCTCAATTTAGAGGCAACCATGTGAAATTTCTCCCTTCCAACAGCTGCCTGCATTTTCACATACTCACTAGTTTTAATTTGTCCACTAAAATATCCAATGGAGGAAATCATGCATTACTGGAATTCATTTTTCTAAAAATCAACAACAAAACACCCAGTGTCATTTTCACCACATTTCAAATGATTTATTGTGATTGATAAAATTCTGTGGCGGTAATGACGATGGAGTAAATGACATAAAACATTTCCAGAATAAAATGGCCAGTTCTTTTGTCTTGCTAAATGTTTAAATACACAATTAAAATATATCCTGCTTGACTTTTGAACAAAATTAGCAGCTTGATTGGAAATTACAAACAATAAAAATATTCTATATTCTATACAAGCAAGATTTCTTTGATTTTTCTTCACCCATTATGTCTTGTATTTTATCTCAAACATACACTTCACTGACACTATTGTGAAGATAAATGCTGAAGGCATGGTAAGAAGTTTCCTAAACAGTTTTAAAGTGAAATTCATATAAAATTAGAACATAATTTAATAAATATTCCCCTGGGACCTATAATAGACTTGGAATGAATACATCTTCAAAACATATTTTGAGGTTGAATGATTTTCCTAGAACTAGCTAGGTTTAAAACTAGAATCTCTCAAAAATAACAAACACAGTACCATGGTATTACCATTTTTGGACATGTTACAATGTTTAATCAATGTTATAGTATATGAATATAGGAATAAAGTAACACAGGTGGCATATATACACTAGTGTGCAAAAGTCTTAGGCCACTAGTATTTTCACCAACAAAAAAAATGGTTTTAAGTCAGTTATTTCTATCTTTTGGTGTAGTGTGTCAGTAGGAAATAACAGTTTACATTTACAAACATTATTTTTGCCATTAATTGTAATAATCCAGTAAGATTTTTGTTTGCACAAGGAGTCAACAGCCAGTGCTCCACACAGAGATCTGATCTCACCATTATCCAGTCTGTCTGGAATGACATGAAGAAACAGAACAAACTGAGACAGACTAAAACCAGAAGAACTATGGTAACATCTCCAAGATGCTTCAAGAGACCTACCCGCAAAGCTACCTGAAAATCTATGCACAAGTGCACATGGAGCAAAAGCTGTTTTAAATGCATAGTGTGCTCACACCAAATGTTGATTTAATTTAGTTAATAGAAGTTAATTGATAAATAAAATCTATTTATGGCATTATTTCTGAAAGCATCCTCACTTTACAGCATTTTTACCCAAGTGCCTAAAACTTTTCACAGTACTGTAGCTTTGCAGGTAGGTTTCTTGAAGCATCTTGGAGACGTTCAAAAACATATCTAAATTGTGACCTATGCTCTCAACGTCAAATGCAGAAATGCTAATTCATGCATTTATGACCTCAAGGTTAGACTATGGTAATGCTTTATTGGGTGGTTGTTCAACAAACTACAGTTGGTCCAAAATGTAGCAGCTAGAGTCCTTACTAGAACCAGGAATTATGACCATATTAGCCCGGTTCTGTCAACACTGCACTGGATCCCTATCAAACATCGGATAGATTTTAAAATCTTAATTACTTATAAAGCCCTGAATGGCTTAGCTCCTCAGTACTTGAGCGAGCTCTTATTGCATTATAGTCCTCCACGTCCACTGCGTTCTCAAAACTCTGGCTGTTTGATAATACCTAGAATATCAAAATCGACTGCGGGCGGCAGATCCTTTTCCTATTTAGCACCCAAACTCTGGAACAATCTACCTAACACTGTTCGGGAGGCAGACACACTCTGTCAGTTTAAATCTAGATTAAAGACACATCTCTTTAACATGGCTTACACATAACACACTAATACGCTTCTATTATTCAAATCCGTTAAAGGATTGTTAGGCTGCATTAATTAGATCAACCGGAACCGGGAACACTCCCCATAACACACAATGTACTCGTTACATCATAAGAAGAATGGCATCTACGCTAATATTTGTCTGTTTCTTTCTTATTCTGTTTCTCAGTCCGTATCCAGATCAGATGGTGGATCAGCACCAAGAGATGATGTCTACAGCCCTGATCGTCAGCGATGAGCCCCAGAGACATATCCCCAGTGAAGACCTCGACTAAAAATACAATAAAACTAAAAATATAACAAAATAACTAAAAATATAATAAAATACCTAACTACATAATACTATTATTGTTAGAAATTGCATCAATATAAAAATAGAAATATAATACATTTATACATTTAAAATTTTAATTAAAACATAATAATATACAAATATGAAAAATGAATAAATACATTTTAAAATAATAAATAGTATTATATATATATATATATATATATATATATATATATATATATATACATACATATACACACAACAGAAATATATTAAATGAATTAAACTATAAATTAAAATTATAATAAACAAACAAATATATATTATAAAAATAGACCGAGAAACAATAAATGCATTAAACTATACATTACAATTATAGCAATTGAATAAATCATATAAATGAAAAACTTCAAATAATGAATAAAACACAAATATAACAAATACATTAAATTATAAAATAAAATGCCCCATCGGGACAAGACCACAGGAATCAGATAAGCCCTTTACACAATCTGACATGGCTACGGTTGGAATTGAACTGCGGGTTTCGTCTGGCCAGAGGAGAACTGGCCCCCCAACTGAGCCTGGTTTCTCCCAAGGTTTTTTCTCCATTCTGTCACAGAGGGAGTTTTGGTTCCTTGCCGCTGTCGCCTCTGGCTTGCTCAGTTGGGAACACTTAATTTCTAGTGATTATAGTTGATTTGATTGCACAGATACTATTTAAACTAAGCTAGACAATGACATCTCTGAATTCAATAATGAAATGCCTTTAACTGAAAATTGAGTGTTTCATCTTATCATTATACATTACTGACACTCTATCCTCCAATTTGATACTGTTAAGTGCTTTGACACAATCTGTATTGTTAAAAGCGCTATATAAATAAAGGTGACTTGACTTGACTTGACGTTGCTACAGTTCTTCTGGATTTAGTCTGTCTCAGTTTGTTCTGTTTCTTCATGTCATTCCAGAAGAGCTGGATGATGATGAGATCAGATCTCTGTGTGGAGCACTGGCTGTTGTCAGACTCCTTGTGCAAACAAAAATCTCACTGGATTACTACAATTAATGGCAAAAATAATGTTTGGAAATGTAAACTGATATTTCCTGCTGACACACTACAGAAAAAGATAGAAATAACTGATTTCAAACCATTTTTTTTGTTGGTGAAAATACTTGTGGCCTTTGTTGAAAGACTTTTGCACAGTACTGTATATAAAAAAAGTATTGTGCTATACAGCTTCTTTGTTTCTATATAACACTTTAAATATCTCTACATACAGTTTGACAAACCAGAATATGAATTTTTACTTTTATCTCCTGTTGTGTATTTTCATGAAAACTTCCTGAAGGTGCCTTATTTCCTATGGTGACCCACGTGTTTGTGCCCTAGATCTGTCGAAAGACAACACCATGCATTACAACTCATGGAGGGGGACTTTCCTGTCCCATTTTCTTAGTGGTGTCTGAGAATAGCAGGTCGTCAAACATGGAGTACAAGGCTAGTTGGTGTCAATTATATCAAATACCAGGCATAACAGACCTGCAGATGCTGTGTACTGAACATAAACACACCTTAAATGTCATTCACTGCACATACTTCCTAGTGGAACATGTGTAATCAAAAAATGCAATATGTTAGTTACATAAAATATTCTTTACTAAGTCTATAATTAGGTCCACACCATAAATGCCTTCATAAAAGCTGACCATAAAGTCCTCCCACATAAACAGCAGAGGATGTGCATGACAGAGAGAAACACTTAACTCCCCTCCAAACACAAACGTCTAATTAACAGTCTTATTAAAATAACTGAGAATTAAAGAGCAAAAAGAAAAAAGTGTCAAGAAAATTAAACATGCACTACCACTAGATGTCCCTCTACATTCTAAAACACTTTTAAAATAGTGAAACCCATTCTGTTTATGAATCGTCTCAATGATTTATCAAAGTTTTGGGTTGTAATTTATATGCACTAATAATGGAAAAAGCTTCTGACTGACTTTTTAGTGGTGTTCGATTCTTGGATGAATTTTCTTTTGAGCCGGTTCTCAGGAAGTAACTGGTCAAGCTGAATCGAACTTTAGTTCCGGGTTGATGATGCAAGACGCACATCCAAAGTAGCACGCCCGACTCAAAAAGAACTGAATGAGCTGGTTCAATCAACTGCTGAAGTTTGCAGAGTATTACCGAGGATTCTGATGAGTGAGTCAACGATATTGTGCAAGCCTGAGGCACGTACTGGAAATATGCTTATTATGACTACTGTTATTATATAACATTTTATTAAATCTGCAAAAGCCTTTCTGTTCAGAGATATAAAATAAATTTTGCTATAGTTTATTGTGCATGCAGATTGTAAGTTGTTTAAGTGAAATCAAGGAGTTTATAAGACTGGTTTATTTTTTCTTTATACTTTAGAACATATCTGCATTTGTGCATCAGTGTCTGTAATGTGTGCTGTTAGTGCGAAACTTTTAGGAAACTTATCCAAACTGAAGGCATTAATAGTCAATAATCGTATCTGACAAAGGACACACGAATGAAACTGTGACCACAAACACCATTAACTTAAGTGAATCGAAGGCAATAATCAGCAATATGCGTTCACACAAATACATTTTTATTAGAATGTTTTTGTCAAGATCTGTGAGGAAGAACCCAAACGCAGAATGGCAATTACAGGGGTTTATTCACAAAGACAGGTCACAAGAGGGTTAGTGAGCTGTGAAACTGTCCAACAACAGGGGATACTGGGACAGGACTGCCTGGGAAGACCACTGAAACCAGCCTCAGAAGACAACAGGTGGGAGAACTGCAGAGAGAGTGGCAGGGCCAGGCAGATAGCGATGTGGGCCAGACAAGGCACTAAGGCAGAGATCTGTCACTAGAGGAACGCCGATTCCCAACTGGTCAAGCAGCCAGGCAGAGGGAACCAGCAGGCAGGGAAAGACAGGAGGCGGGCAAGGCCTGGGATAGGGAACACTCACAATAGAATAGGACACAACACAACAGGAACACGAGACAAGACGATCAAGACAAGCAGTAAAAAACCCCAAAGCTAAACAAAGAACTAAAAGAACAAAAGAAAACAAAAACAAAGGAAACAAAAGTGAACAAACTAAGGAACTGATAAAACGGCCAAACAAAATAAAAACCTAGAGTACCGGATAACTAGAAAATGATAAGAGAAGAAAAATATTAAATGAAACCAGAAAAGTCTCAGCTTCTAAGACTAACATAAGGCAAAAACAAAGGAAATAAAAGTGAACAAACCAAGGAACTGATAAAACGGCCAAAAAAATACTAACAAATAAAGGCAAAGAGCAAATGAACCAAGGAGCAAAACTAAGACAAATAAATACAAGACTAGCAAGGACTAAGACTAGACTAAGCACAGGAAGATAACTAGTTGTAAAAGGCTAAGAAACACACATATGCACACAACGAACTAGCAAAGACAAGAGGGTAGAGAGCACAATAAATAGGGAGGAAAGCACACGAGGATCAGATGAACACAATTAGGGAAACAAGGACAAGATGAGGGCTAAACAAGGGGTGTGGTAAAGGGAAACCAGGAGGTGGAACCCGAGGAGCACATGGCAAACACAAACAAAAGCCATGTGCTAAAACACAAAACAAACATAGAAACATGAAACAAAGACAACACTGACAAGACTGTCAGGGCAGGATCCTGACAGTTTCAATATGTGTTGACACAAATGACTTTATTTAAACGTTTCATTGATACAATATGGCTCTGAGTTGTTAGAAAAGAAATGCGTAGTGACATTATTGCTTGATGACGTCATGAACCGATGAATCTGCTTTTTCAACCAGTTCAATGAGACGAACTGTCTGAGGCCCCGTCCACACGGAGATGCGTTTAGCTGTATATACAAAAATTTTGTATCAGATTGGCGTTTTGTCCAGGCGGATCAGGCGTTTTTGGAGCGTGAAACCACTATTTAGCTGGTGCTAAAAAAATTCACGGGCAAACAAACTGAATCACACTGTTAATGCGACAGCATGACTGAATGCAATTGTTAAATAACCATTTAACAAGTGACATAATAATGAGTTACTACTGCTTAAAATATAAGTTGAAAATTTAACTGTTAAAGCATGAAATAAGACACTAAATCAGCGAATTTAATAATAATAATAATAAATTTTATTTGTAATGCGCCTTTCTTAACTCAAAGCGCTACAACATATACAACAAAATAACAAATCAACCAAAACTACATAATATCAAAATAAAATCACAGTAAATAATCATACATTAAAAGCTTTACTAAAGAGGTGTGTCTTAAGAAGTTTCTTAAAACAATCCAAGGAAGCAGCATTCCTAATGAACGCAGGTAATGCGTTCCATAGCTTAGGCCCATTATAAGAAAAAGCCCTCCCCCCCATGGTTTTTAATTTACAACGAGGCTGATACAAGGAGAGACAACCAGCAGAGCGGAGAGAGCGAGAAGGAGTGGAAAGAGTGACCAAGTCACAGATGTAATCTGGAGCCAGCCTATGCACTGCTTTATAAGTTAAAATCAGAGTTTTAAATTCAATACGTGATTGAACCGGGAGCCAATGAAGTTGCTGGAGCACTGGGGTAATGTGATGGCGTGCAGATGTATGAGTCAAAACTCGGGCAGCTGAGTTTTGTATATATTGCAATCTCTTAACAGAATTTGCTGGTAAACCCCCAAAGAGAGAATTACAATAATCGAGCCGTGATGTGATGAAGGCATGAATAAGCCTCTCAGCATCAGGCCTGGAAAGAAAGGGTCTAATGCGAGCAATGTTACGAAGATGGAAAAAAGCAACTTTAGTTATATTTTTGAAATGAGAATTAAAAGTCAGCTGAGCATCAAAAATCACGCCTAAATTACGCACCTGGGCAGAAGGAGATATTTGAGTATTGTCAACTGAAAGTTTAAAATTACTGCACTTGTTAACATTAGATGGAGTGCCAATTAATAAAATTTCAGTTTTAGAACAATTTAACTTTAAAAATGAGTGTTTCATCCATGCCTTGATTTCCAGCAAACAGGCAGAAAGAGTCAAAGAGGAAGTAGTGGAATCAGGCTGAGTGCTAATATAAATCTGTGTGTCGTCCGCGTAACAATGATAACCCAGGCCATACTTGTGAATAATCTGCCCAAGAGGTAACATGTAAACACTAAATAAAACAGGACCCAGAACTGACCCCTGAGGGACACCCTGACACAAAGGCACAGTCTGAGATCTGTTAGTACCCAGGTAAACAAACTGAGAACGTTGTGAAAGATAAGATTTAAACCAGCTCAACACAGTTCCAGAAAGACCAATCCATCTATGTAATCTGTCCAGTAATATGCTGTGACATATCGTGTCGAATGCAGCACTAAGATCTAACAGAACCAAAATGCCACAAGCCCCAGAATCGGCTATAATGAGAAGGTCATTCAAGACCCTAACTAAAGCAGTCTCCGTGCTGTGTCCAGACCTAAACCCAGATTGAAAAGGCTCCAGTAGGCTGTTCGTGTAAAGATGATTTTGGAGTTGGCTAACAACCACACGCTCAAGGACTTTTGCCAGGAATGGTAAATTAGAGATTGGCCGATAATTGGACATCTCAGCAATATCACTCCCAGGCTTTTTTAGAACTGGTGTAACTGCTGCCATTTTTAAAGCAGGAGAAACAATCCCTTCACTGAGTGAGGCATTGACAATAGCAGTAATGTGGGGTAAAATAACAGACACACAGTTTTCCAGTACAGTAGTAGGGAAAGGATCCAATATACAAGTAGTTGAATTCATTGACAAAATAAGTTTAGAAATAAAATCAGAATCAACAACCTTGAAACTTGAGAGAACATGATCAGAGAGATTCGGAGGATGCAACTTAACAAATTCAGACGCATGATCACAGGCAACAGATTTATAGATATTGTCAATTTTAGATGAAAAGTAATTGAGAAACTCATTACACTGCTCGGTAGTGGAACAGTTAATGTTATTAGGAGGTTTAATAAGATTGTTGACTGCTCTAAACAGGGCTCTGGGATTAGAGATGTCACTGCTAATAATTGTAGAATAATATGCCATTTTTGCAGCTTTGAGAGCGTTGTGATAATCAATCTGATGCTGATCAAACATTGATCTATGAACTGTTAGACCAGATTTTTTGTATATCCGCTCCAGCTGCCTGCCTTTAGCTTTCATTCGACGTAACTCAGATGTATACCATGGAGATGATCTCCTGAAAGAAACAACACGTTTCTTCAAAGGGGCAATCTCATCCAGAATGCATGTAAAAACAGCGTTATACTGGTCAACAGAGGTCACAACAGGTAAGTCACCAATAGTAAGACTAAGATGGTCAAGATCAATATCACTGATTTTTCTAAAACAGATAACACGCTCTTTCACAGTCTGCAAGGATGGAGGAATCAGATTGAACGTGAGGAGCCTGTGGTCACTTATACATACAACAGTACAATCAAGTTGTTCAATGATTACTCCTGAAGTGCAAACCAGATCTAATGTGTGACCGTGTTTATGCGTTGGAAAGTTAACATGCTGAGTGAGATTAAAACAATCTAAAATGTCCATAAAGCTCACCGTGTTAGCGCAATCCACGTTATCAACATGAATGTTTAAATCACCAGTTAAAAGAACAACTGGACAGATTGCACTGGCAAGCGTCAGAAACTCAGTAAATTCTGAGAAAAACACAGAGTTAGGTTTGGGAGGACGATAAATATTTAACACCAAAACTGGTGAGAGACCATTCAATTTAAATGCCAAGCATTCAAATGATGAAAAACAAGGCAATAAGACTTCAGTTAAAGCAACATCAGATCGATAAATGACAGCAAGACCGCCACCTCTACCAGTGGAACGTGGCCGGTCTATATAGGTGTAGCCAGGCGGAGCACATATATTTAGATTAAGATAGTCATTTGTCTGATGCCACGTTTCACACAAGCAAAAAAAGTCCAGTTCTTTGTCCACTACAATGTCACAGATTGAAGACGCTTTATTGTTTATAGAGCGAGCATTGAGATACGCAAACCTGATTGTGTCAAGGCGGACACCTCCACTGGATGCAGTAGACTTCTGAAGGTAGGAGAAGTTCGCAGGACAAACACGACGCGGAGATAGATGACGACGATCCAAGCGCCTCTGAGTCCAAACTGACGTTATGCCGGCACCGCTTGCTTGCAAATTCCGGCGGGAGCCTCGATGAACGTATTTTGGCCGGCGAAGGAGATGTAACGAGCGCAGTGTGTCCAGAACACATGTAGCAGGAGGCACGGAGTGATCAAACTGAAAAAGTTCCGAAGCAGAGTATTTTAGCATGATGAAGTCCGGGTGATCAAAGTAGATCTTGCCGTAAACTCCAGATAAAACCAGAATAAAAAGTAAAATCCAGGAAGGCCGCATATTACCAGCGGGTATATGCCAAAAGACGAATAGGTAGAAATCCAAGCGTCAAGAGGCAGCAAAGTCACCACTCGAGAAACATCAGCCAGTCCAACATCAGAATCAAGACCACGTTAAAACAAAGAAACAATTAATTTAACGCACTGATGGAGAAGCGGCAACCACACTGCGCCAGCGTCCTCTCCCCAAATGTAATGTGTGATCAAATCATTCAATTTGAGTTTAATGTGGGTATATTAGCAGTAAAATAATCATTAAATATTTGTAATCATTTAAAAAAATATATTAGCCATTTAGGCCTAAATTAATGTAATTCATAGATAATGTTGTCCACACTAGGGAGTCACAGGATAGCAAATCCTTCAAGATAAAGACTGTGAAAATGGTTCAATAATATTGACTTGTAGTAAAAAATTGTATATAAATTCATTATTTTCATGAGGTTTAATAAAGCCCAATGTAATAAGTATGCAAAAACTGTAATCTCCTAAAGACTTATAGACCATTACTTTTTATCTTAATTTTAATGGTAATGACAATATATTATTCAAGTTGTCAGACATAACCGAATATTTCCAACTGAAGAAAGGACACTATATTACTTATAAATTTGCATACAGTACATATAATAATCCTAACATAAAGACTCATAATTTACTTGAAAAGAAACATCCAGTGTATAACTACATCATCTACACAAGCCATTGTGCTTGGATCTCGATGATTGGCTCAAGTTTAACTGCATTGTTTCAGTTACGTTGTGTCGTTGCCCACAATGCTTCGGTGACAGGACTTTGAAATAACAAACAGGGAAAACAATAAAAGGCATGACTTACATCGCATCCAGCTCACTAACTCTGTCCAAGTTCCATGATTTGTATTTGTATTTTATTTTTTTCTTCATTTGAAAACCTTGTGAAAGTTTTTTTTGTAAAGTTAAGATCAAATTTACTTTCATCTCAGAAGAGATATTGCACCTATTTGACAGTCGAGAATGTTCCAATCACATGAGGCAAAAATATATAAAAACAATATTGATTCGCTAAAATCAAAAGTGGGAAGGTCTGGGGGCACAGTGCTCTGTGCCCCGAGGACAATCTGAAACAAGCCAATTAGAGCTCAGCCTCAAGTCAAATGCATTTCACATGCATTTCAAAAGTTTACAGACCTAATAGACACCCATTTGGCCAGCGCCCCACACACACAAAACAAACGAAATACAGTTTTGATTTTTTGATTTTTAATAGGTGCTAACATGGCTACCAGACAAATAGTATGACTAAATAATGTAATTTCGTGATTATTTTGCGATATATATTTAACTTATTTTTAACATGAAGTAGGCTTCTTCCCTGGCTAACTTGATGGAGCGGCGCCCCAGCACCCCCTTTTGACCAGCCGCCACTGGGTTGTTCACTGCACAGTTTCATTAAAACAGGATTGCTGAAATCTTTTCTTTTGCAGAACTGGTGAGAGCAGTGGTGTGCGGTGGTGTTTTAAAATGAAGTGTTTACACTAAGTGCAAGTAGCTATAGATTCTGTTTACAGCTGGATTTTCTGCTATTTATACTACTTATTGCAAACAGTGGCAATTATCTGCACCTCCGTATTGTAGTACATTATAAAACAGTATGCAGTAATAACATATTGAGTGAAAATTATAATTTTAATTCAAATTGCTAAATGGATGTCACCTTATTGGGACAATAAATCCCTCCCTACACCTACCCGATACTTTAAGTTCAACTTTTAGATTATTTCCTTCATTATTACTCAAAAATACATGCCTTTCCGACATGATATCTGATTTGAAAAGGTAGAAAAAAAAAAGGAACTTCCTACATGTACTTTACCATCTGTGCCACTGGAGCTGTTACTTATCGATTGTCTTTAGTAATGTTTTGTAATCACACATTGGTGGGCGGAGTTAGCGTAAATAGCCATGGCCAACAAGGTGCATTATATGCACTTGTAAATAGACACTTCGTTTTTTTTATTTGTGAACTGATGCTCAGCTGTTTTTTTAATAGTCAACTTATTTTTGGGTCATCATCATAAAAGCCCTGTCACAAATATTGTCACGACTTGCAACCACGAAGATAACTTACATCTTTCATTTCATCAAGCTGAATGTTCACTAAAAACTGACACTGTCATCATGTTTTCAAGCCATTTCATGTTTCATTTTGACATGACACAAAGCAGTGATATCTAAGCTAAGCGGGAGAGTTGTTTACTTACTTTATAATTAGTCAATAACGCCATTATTTCCTTCATTCATGCCGAGAGCTCGCACGAAAACAAGAGGCGGGATTTATCGCACGAACCAATCACATCCAATCATAACCGATCATATCCAATTATAGCGCGATGGAGGCATTGCCTCCTCTCATGTGACTTTCCCCCATTCATTTCAATGAGCCTACAGGAAAGCCACCGCACGCTTTAGGGTCTCTGTAGAAAGTCAATGGACCGAAGGGAGGCAAGCCTCCGCTGTAACTTTACCTGTGGGTGTCGCTGTTGGACAGTGTTATTTTATAAAAACGAGTGACTTTTAGACTTTTAATGTCATATTTAGTCATATTTGCGCTGTTTTATTTTTGTAAAATCGATTATTTTCTCATCCAATTTTGAGGAGAGGAGACACTGCCTCCCTTGCCTCCTCGGAGGAAACACCCCTGGGTAAGAGGTACTCTCACTTCAGAGCCACAACAAGACTGAGGAGGAAAGTTCTCTTTCAAATCTGGCATCCTCACTTCATTCCTCCGCACTAGCCACAACGACCCCACCATGACAAAACCTTCTAGGCCCAATCAGGCTTTCATAGTCACCCATGACCAACTATGTTGTCCTGGTAATGTGGCCCATATGGAATTGTGGACATGAAAGCATGGGTAAATGTGCTTTAAGCAATACTAATGAAATCATATCTTGCTTGGGCTTGCCAATACTGCAAAATTTATAGATGAAGGAACCCATTACATTTTAATCAATACTCAAAATGATCTCAGCAGGCCAGCAGAAACAGTGTCCATTTCCCTTGCTGCTTTCTGTGTATTGTCTATTATGAGATGCAAAAAAATGTTTGCATGTTCAATGATGGTAGAAAATTATGCCAGACCAGTGGAGATGACAACACTGGATGTCATGACAACAAATGTTATGAAGGAAAAGTTTCAATATCACGACTTTGCTTTTCGTATGACGTTTGACATAATCGGGCGACATTTCACAGCTAATGAGAGTAATTTTATTTATTTACTTTTTTTAATTTTTATCATCACTTAGATCAGGCGCGGCTCGTCTATATGGGCAGGTGGGGCAGAGCCAGGCCCGGCGCCAGAGGGGAGGCCGGAAGGGGGGGCTTTGCCCCCCCCACGGACATCCCTGTGCCCCCCCCAGATCGAGGGGGACGGCTGGACTTTAGTTTAGCGTGTATAATAGTCTAACTCATAGTGTAAAATAGTCTAACTGATTGCTTTTAGATGGAAAAGCTGCCCATAACTCCTGGTCTATGATCTGTTTTCTTCGCAATAATAGCATAACGAAATAGATTTGGCAAACGATCCAGTGTTTCTTCTGCTTTGGAAAGTGTCAAATGATTTTACAATGCATTTTCGCAGAGGGGAGCAAAGTTGCCAATCAAAGACATGTTTGTTGATTTCTACAACGCAACAGCCAGTCAGATGTGTTTAGGTTGGAATCCACGCACTCACCGCTTTTTGTCCAGCGCCGAGTTCTATCATGCTCGTAACTTCATTAAAAAAAAGTTTCATTGTGTGGTCACATTCATTGTTTAAAACGGAACTTTGAACGATTGTGATGAATGAGTTACAGTTTTTAATAAATTTAAAGGGTGAGCTCTTTGCATGCTGTATACTATAATATATTTAGAATTTAAATAAAACTTGTTTTTCATGCTTGATAAGTGACCACGTACGACACAGACATAGATAACTACACTATATAGATCAAGATAATAATTTCAGAAGCACAGAGTGATGTGATTCTGCAACCGAGCCTGGTCCAAACGCAGGATTTAGGTAAGGAAACGGTTATTAATTATTTGTATTGGCTGCCATGCCAAATCATGCACCTGCTTGCTTTTCTGTTTAATTTAAGTGTTTTTGTGAACGTATATGCTTTAATAACAAATAATTGTAACATTTTACAATAAGGTTCCATTAATTAATATTAGTTAATGTATTAAAGTGTATTAAACCAACTGCCTGACCCCCCCCCCAACGCGATTCGGCCCGCCCAAGGAATAAAAGCCCCCCCCCAAG
>JAFVLL020023262.1:87958-100142 GCA_021397915.2 Tor tambroides | reverse complement strand
TGCTGATGTTTGACCCTGCCTGTGTTTGACCATGTTTTGGAATAAAAGTCTGCAAATGGATCCGTACGCCTCACGTCTTGTTTGCCCCGTAACAATAGGCTCCGCCCCTGCGTTAATGGTGTTAAATAATTTTAATTATAATTTTGACAGCACTGTGTGTATATATATATATATATATATATATATATATATATATATACAGTGGTGGCATATTTAAGAGGTTTCAGTTGTTTTTGTTGAACTGGCCATTACAATACCAATGAAACGAACTATTGCCGGAACTACCTGCGGTGGAAGGAATCTGCTGGAACATTGAAAATGATGGGCTGGCCCAAAGTCCAGACCTCAACCCCATCGAGCAAATTTGGAAAATAAACTGGACAGATCTATTGTACATTCAAAGGAAAGCCATTGGCTTGAGTTGCAGAAGGCATGGGATAACATAGTGTTGAAGTTCTTAGGAAATATACTGACGCTATGCCAGAGAGATGTGTTGCTGTAATTGCGGCAAAAGGTGGACATACTAAATATTAAAGTTAAAAGTGGATTAAAAACAGTACAACTCACTTCATCTGATATTTGTTGTGCTCAGAGCAACCATCTGTTTCATCCCAATTTATTAATAATATATATGTTTTTAAATTAGCAATAATTATTCATCATATCATATTATTTAATTAAAATCATAGTATTATTGTTATTTACATAAATCAAGTGGCATTTGGTGCACTGTACAGTATTATTAACAAATAAGCTTGCAGGTACTTGTTGGGTTACAGATTTTTAGTTATACTGTTCCAACAAGTAAAATGTTCCAACAAATAAAATGTGCATTTAAATGATGGAAAATCAATACTCAGAGTCTTCTAGGTTGCATGGTAAAACACACAAGCACAAATTACTGTACAGAAAAATGACAGAATTTTTTTTTTATATATATATATATACAGTATATACTCACTCTGTGCAGTTGTATTTTTCGGGACGTTCTCGCACATGTAGTGTCTGTACTTTAGAATGGCAGGAACTGAGCACTCCTATCCGTATATCCCCATCTGCCCAGGCCCCACATATGCCTGGTGAGTATTCACAGGCAGACCCAGAACCGGCCAAAATAAGAAAACCTATTAAGTGCCAGTAAAAGTCTTGTAGAAACATGATACAATTTGACTGAGCACAACTGTAACCCTAGAGATCTATTCCCCTTGACAACAAGGGTAAAATGCACAAGTAATCTGACAGTCGTTCTGGTTTAAGTAAGAGAAGCATGCAAGGAGGCTGGCTCATTCTGAATGAACACAAAAAAGGTGTCTAATTATGTCACTGGATCGACTCCAAATGTCAGCCAAACATACCTTTATTCTACTTCATTCCCCCACAGACCGGTTCTGTGCAATCCCAAAAACTCACATTATGTTCCACTGAGTGCTTAAATATGAACCAGTTGCAATTTGCTCAGAAAAAAAGTGTGGAAATTCCATATGCGTGTTTGTGTGTTGACAATGTGTGTTTATGAGCTGCTGCTGCAATAGAATTCTCGTGTGAATGAAATATGAAGAAGAGCACCCACATTAATTATAAAAATGTAGATTTTTTTTTTTTTTTTTTAGCTCTGTCACATTTTGCTGTCCAGCACTCACAAAGACATAGCAGATTAAATTAATAGACTTATAACTATCCAAAAATGATCAAATCACAGGAACACACAGCATGAACACAAATCAAACAATATATTAATAAGAACCGACCAAAATAACTCAAATACAGGCATTATATTAACAAGGTACCAACAAAAGAGTCACAGGTGAAATAAATCAATAACGAAGGGGAACCAGAGCAGTAGCTATGATAAATAATGAGAAGCAGCAACATGGGGAACAAAGAATACTAGTTGAAATTAAACACAGGAACAAGGAATCAAGTAAATTAAACATACACATTTTTAAATATTTAGTAAAAAGCTTAAGCATTTGCCATTTACAGATAATTGCATAAATCATTTATAAATTTGCTTCAGTCGAAATGTAGTTGTCTATTATTAATTGGTCTAATGTGAGTAATAGAGTGGCTAACTAAGGAAAAAATCATGTCAGTCTGTCGTGGATTACGGCTGTAATGTAATCAAAATAAATAAAATGCAAGTAGAAATGCAACAAGTTTATTACAACATTTTTAATATACAAATCATGCTTGTGAGAATGAGACTGAGTTCATTACCTACCTAATAAAAGGTTCTTTTCTTTTAATCTTCAAATTCTAATTTGTTTTGAATTTTGTATAATTAGTTTGACCAGGCAGGAGGGGCTTTTGTGTTAACAATGGTTGACATAGCTTCAAGATTGCAGTTCGTGTAGGACATTACCAGCATGTTTCTTTGTTTGAATAAAAATATTTATGCTATCACACTCACTTGAAACCAATGTACAAGTACATGTATTTCCCTCAGTATAACAATACTCTACCTGCATAGCTGATTTATAAAAAGATTTTGATTTTACCACTGGATTCTCTTTGAAGCATTGTAGTGCTTACATCATGGATGTGTTTTAATGGTTTTACTAAATAGCAGTTGTCAAAGCCTCCCAAGTGCTCTTGGCTTCCTGCAAAGCTGGAAAGCAACTTACTAAGGCATTTATTAATTCAAATGTGTGCATATTCATGTAGTCTCTTAGGTTCAAATATTTGCTTACTCTGGACAGAAGAGGTTGAACTGGTGCAACTGGTAAATTAAGCCGGGAGTTTTCAAACTTGCGTTGTACTATCAAGTTATGCATTGTGTGAGGTTTCATGGTTCAGAGGTTTTTAACAAAAAAACAAGTTTGTATATCTGTCTCGCCATCTTTCAGGGAAATACTCAATGGTATACTTTGAGTCAAAAAGGGTTGAGAACCATGGCCTGCAGGGATGAATTGGAACACCTTACAAACGTGAGACCAATAACCAGTCTCTCTATGTGAAAAAAGGCTGAGGAGATGGTTATTGACTTGGACGGTCTCAGCCCACCCACACCTGATCGATCATCAGTGCAATCAGTGCTCGGTTTTTTTATTTTTCTTACTGTGCACAACTCCTCAAAACCCTCCAGAAACCTTCACCTCACGCTTACTGAAGGAAAAAAAAAAAAAAGCACAGCAATGTCTGTACTGTCTCACCCTCCCTTAAGTTTTATAAGTGTTCCACTGAGAGTATCCTGACATGCTGCATCACCACCTGGCGATAGAACTGCACTGCTTCTGTCTGACCAGACGACTTTGCAATGTGTGGTGAAGACTGCCAATCTCCAGCACTTTACTAACAACCATTCAACGAGCGGTGTCAGGAGAGCACACCCCATCATCACGAAAGCCTTCTGGAATATGCAGCCTGTCAGAAAACTGAATTCCAGGTAGCACTTATATATCTCACCATAACATCTGATGGAATGGTTACAATCGTTGCACATACACACATGGTCAGAATTGTTGGTACCCTTGGTAAATATGATCAAAGAAGGCTGTGAAAATTAATCTGCATTGTTAATCCTTTTGATCTTTTATTTAAAAAAAAAAAAAAATCACAAAAATCTAACCTTTCATTGGAGAATAAGAATTTAAAATGGGGGATGGGGGGTGGGGGGGTATTATTATGAAATAAATGTTTTTCTCTAATACAAATTGGCCAAAATTAACAGCACCCTTTTATTCAATACTTTTTGAAACCTCCATTTGCCAGTTTAACAGCTCTAAATTTTCTCCTATAATGCCTGATGAGGTTAGAAAACACCTGACAAGAGATCAGAGACCATTGTTTTCATCCATATTCACTCCAGACCCTTCAGATTCACAGCTCCATGACGGTGCTTCTCCTCTTCAGTTCACCTCACTCATTTTCTACAGGGTGCAGGTCAGAGGGCTGGAATGACCATTGCAGAAACTTGGTTTTGTGCTCATTGACCCATTTTTGTGTTGTTTTTGAGGTTTGTGTTTGGATTAATGTCCGGTTGGAAGATCCAAATATGGCCCATTATAAGATTTCCAACAGACTCAGTCACTTATTGATTTTTTTATCTGTTGGTATTTGATAGAATCCATGATGCCATGTGTCTAAACAAGATGTCCAGGACCTCCAGGAGAAATATAGGCCCACAACATCCAAAATACAGCAGTATATTTCATTGTACACACGGGGCACTTATTTATCCCTGTGTTCACCAAACCCATCTTGAGTGTTTGCTGCTAAAAAGCTCATTTTTTAGTTTCATCTGACCATAGAAGCCAGTCCCATTTGAAGTTCCAGTCTTGTCTGATAACTGAATATGTTGGAGTTTGTTTTTGGATGAGCTAGGAGAATTTTTCTTGAAGCCCTCCCGAACAACATATGGTGATGTAGGGGCTGTTTGACCATTTTTTTTAAGGTTTTCTGACCCCGAGACTCAACTATTCAGCGATTCTCCAGCTGTGGTCCTTGGAGAATCTTTAGCCACTCAAATTATCCTCCTCACCGAGCATTTGGACAACAGACACACGTCCTCTTCCAGGCAGTTTCGTAACATTTTATGTTGATTGGAAATTCTTAATTATTGCCCTGAGGTTGAAAAGGGAATTTTCACTGCTCTAGCTCTTTTCTTAAAGCCACTTCACTAATTTGTGAAGCTCAGTGCACATCAGAAATATATTCTTTGTTTTTTCTCATTGGGATGGATGATTAAGGGAATGTGGACTTTGTTTTCCCTCCTATTTATATTTCTGTGAAACAGGAAGCCATGGCTGGATAGTTTCATGTTCATAATCCCCCTGGCGTGCTCAAAATTGTAAATATGAATGGGAATATACTTCAGAGATATTTTACTTACAAGAATTTCTAGGGGTACCAATAATCGTGTCCAACGTGTATTTTAGAAAAAAAAATAAAATAATAAAAAATTTCATAATTTTCCCTCATTTTCAATTGTTTTAGTTCAATGAAAAGTTAGATTTTTGTGATTTTTTAAAATAAAAGATCAAAAGGATTAATAATGCAGGTTTATTTTCAGAGCCTTCTTTGATCATATTTACCAAGGGCACCAACAATTCTGACCACGTGTGTAGATGTCTGCACTTGTCTCTGCGTTTTAAGAGCTGAATGACAGTAAAAGCTATAACACTGAACCTCAAAGAGTTGCTAATGTGCATAATACCACAGACACAGGCAACATATTTTATGTAAGACTTTAAGGTGGACTTCTCTGGCTTTCACTGGAATTCCAAATGTGTGAAATAAATAAATAAATAAATAAATAAATAGACATTTTAGTTAAAATATATTTGAGCTAAATAACTTTAACTATTTTAGCATTTTCATTTCCTTATGTTCAATCAACCCTTTATATATATATATATATATATATATATATATATATATATGCATACATACATACACACACACACACACACACACACACACACACACACACAATGGATCTCTATTTCTTCTTCTTCATTATTATTATTATTTTAATCTTATCTTTTGAAATATTTTATTTTAACGATCTCTATATTAATAACAGTTTGACTAATCACTGGAAAGGGGTTGTAATAAAATTCACATCTAAACTCTCTATAAGTTTTACATTGGGTTTTCTTCAATAAAAGTGTAGGACAAAATATACTATTATTATTATTATTATTATTATTATTATTTACATTTAGTCATTTAGCAGACGCTTTTATCCAAATGAGGAAAATGGAAGCAATTATTATTATTATTATTATTATTATTATTATTATTATTATTATTATTATTATTATTTAGTCATTTAGCAGACGCTTTTATCCAAATGAGGAAAATGGAAGCAATTATTATTATTATTATTATTATTATTATTATTATTATTATTATTATTATTATTATTATTATTACAGCACCGTTACAGATGCAGTGAAGAGGATTTTTATTCTTCCCCTGCGCTGAGTGACGTGTGTGTTACGTCACGATGTCGGAAGTGAATCCGAACAAGTCAAAGGCGCTGAAACCAGAAGATAAAATGAAAACATGATCAGGAAGCCGACGATGCAAAGAGAGATACTGCGGTTTTCTATTTCATAAAGAGACAGGTATTTGGTCGCTGTTGTCAGCATATTTTGACTTTCTAATGCCTGTATTTGATGTGTATCTAATGCAATCGATTAGAAATGATGCATGGCCCTTCAACAAGCAAGCTGTTGCAGTATTTGCATAACTCTAGTGATGTCCTGTTTAGTAAACTAACATAATCGTGCAGGGCAAATGCATGCAATTATGCAGTCTTTGTGTATAATAACAGTCTAAACTGGACTGGTGCTCTGCTGATCCACGGCATATAAGTAAATGTGTGTTATGTAATAAGGTTTTAACGTTACTTGAAAGGTGTTTTACATTTACAAAGGTCAGCCGGAAACATAAGCAGTAGTTTTGGCAATAAAAATCACATCTTGTAAAAATAAACCTGACAAAAGTACTCTGTAAGTGGTAGTTACATGGCAAAGTGATGTCGAAAGTGAAGAAAAGAAAGATGCCCTGCTAATTACAGAGTATCAAGGACTTACCATGGTATTACCACGGCATGTTTGTGTTTAAAGAAGAAGAAGGTAATTTAGTTGCTTAGTGACTGGCTAAAATGCTCATGTAGTAACTTTAATAGTTATTTTTTTCTATCAGCTAATATAATGATATATCTGATTTTGAGATCATTTGCTGAAAACTAAGCTGTTGATTGGTTTTCTTCCTGTGTCAGTTTCAAAATATGCTGACAGCCCTTTTAATAATTAAATTTAGTCAGTCATGAGTAAATAGCTATGTGAAAGAAGTTATTTATTTTAGCAGTTTGCGATTTGAAAAGCCTATATTGGTCGTAATAGCATATAAGTGTTAGTTGTATACTACAAGACTCAAGCTTTTATGTTTTCAGTTGGCAAATAAATAAATAACCACCAGAGAATGTTCTCTCTATTAGTTTTACCTCGCTGTAACATTGTTATTTTATGCTTGTAAAAATAAAATCTAAAAGCAATATTTCTAGAATGTTATAGCTATGTTACATTATGGGAACATTCTGTTTTTCCTTTGGAATCACCCTTTGTGTTCTTTTCCCAAACTTTTTATTGTTCAAGTTTAGTAGAGTGGCCCAGCTGACCTGACTAACAAAGCAACAAAGGCACTAGTCACAAGAAGTCTCTTATGTAACAGATGTAATATGTAACTTAAATCCTGTCTTTGTGTAGTCTGGTTTTGTACTTCAGTATTGTCATGTCTTGCCTTTTCTGTTACTCGTTTAACTGTCTGGTCACTATTATGCTCTTGTCTTTTTTTTTTTTTTTTTTTTTTTAACCTCTGATCTATTAGAAGAGTATTTACTCCTTTTGGGGTGTTTTTGCTGTGCAGGTGCTGTGAGTGTTGTTTGCTTATAATGAACATAATTCTATAATGCCAAATATTCTTGGTTGTTAGTGGTTGCCATGGAAAGGTAATGATGGCACAGTGTTTCAGAGGAGGAGATGAGCTGTTTATTTCTGTAGAGATGATGGGTACATTAAAAAGCCATTGTGAAGTTTTCAAAGGCGAAAAAAAAAAAGTCTATGTAATATGTAAAAAAACAAGTAGGACATTTCTGCATTTATATTCTATCTTGGATAATTTGGCCAAAAAAAAAACTGTCATCATTTGCACAACCTCATTTCACACCTGTATAACTTCCTTTCCTCTGGGGAACACAAAAGTAGATATTTTAAAAGTCAGCAGTGTCGAAATATAATTTAACCCCATTGACTATCATCGAATGGACAAAAAAGGAAAAAAAAAAAAAATAGCCTACATTTTCCACATTTCTTCTTCCACAAAAAAGTAATACCAGTTTAGAACATGAGGTTGAATAAACGATCACAGAATTTTCATTTCTGAACTTTTAATTTAGGTTGTTTTTATATGCTGCCGCAGTCGAGATTATTTTATGTGGTAATTGAAAGTGTTACAGATACATCCTTTCTTCTGTAGAACACAATGTCAGATATTTTGAAAGTTACCCATTACAGGGGTCATATGACGTTGCTAAAAAGAACATTATTTTGTGTATTTGGTGTAATGCAGTGTATTTATGTGGTTTAAGGTTTAAAAAAACAGTATTTTCCACACACTGTACATTATTGTTGGTCCACTATGCTTTGCCTTTCTGAAACGCGTCGATTTTTACAAAGCTCATCGTTCTGAGAAGCGAGGTGTGCTCTGATTGGCTTGCTATCTAATGCCTTGTGATTGGCCGAATACCACAAGCGTGACGGAAATACCACAAGCGTGACTGTCTTTTTACGTGTTGCGTTGCATCGCGCCTCGTAAACATTACCATGTCTGCATTTGTGATCGGAGAAACGACAAACAACAAGCACTACTCTACACTGCTCAAAACTCGCGTTTGAATCGTCAGTGGCAAATTCTTTAAGTAAGAAAACGTACTTACAGGTTGTGAGTCAGAAGCGCCAGACTGTCCTTGCAAAGTTGGAATTGCCCCACTTTATAGAAACAGCCTTTGTGCACAGGTGGCATTGTAGGCTACTCTCCCAGGTTCAGGAACCAGTCCTCCGTAAAATGCGCTGCACACACTCTAATATTTGGGTTGAACTGTTCTGGAACAGTGTTGTAAATACAACTTAACCACTGATTTCTAGTTGTGTCCTCTTTTGGAAGCCCAAACAAAATAGTTTCGCTTTCACCACGAAACACAGCGTCTCCAGGACATGACGCCGGCAGCAGAAACAATACTACAGCCAGAATAAAAATCACGCCCTCTTTCTTTGCGTATACATTTGGGCGGTGTTATGCAAATCTTCCCACACAGTGACATAGACATGTGGGGGCGTGTTTAAATGAGGTGTTTTAGGAGGGCATGGACGAGTCTTAACTTTTATAAAGAATATCTCTTTGGGTTTATGACTTTAGTCTTTGCAACTTTAGGGATCTTATCTATGCACAAACAGCTTGTAACACTCCAAAGAGAAAGGAAAACTTGAAATCGCATCATATGACCCCTTTAACTTTCATGTATGGTAAAAAATTCCACAACATTTTCTTCCACAAAAGAAACTTGTTTGTTTTGGAACAACTCATTTGGTTTTGGAACAACATAATACTGAATAAGTGGTGACAGACTTGCAATTTTTGAACCTAAATTTAGCTTGTGTATATATGGCGAGTTTTTTTCTTCTGTCGAGCTTAAATTTGGAACTCAAAACAAATTAAAAACTCATAGCAAACTAATGTTTTTTTTAAATTTACGTATATCAATGAACCAGCCAACTTGTACCTACTGTGCCACCTTCAAAGCTCATTCAAATCACTGTCACATGGGTGTAACATGGGTGTTTGCTTTTTAGTGCACTGGCAGGCTGAAAGTCCACATTGATTTGTGTATGTTGCTTTTGAAACACGTTTTTATGAATACAAACATACATTAGTGACTGACTGTTGGATCTCACTGATCCGTAATAAAACTGTTGACCATTCTATCTCTTAGTTAGTAGATAATCTAAGAACATTAATCTCACACAAAGAGTTACGCTACCCTTTCAGTAGGGTGTGTTTCATGAATAGCCCCATGGAAAGTGGCCAGTGACGGCAGGGTTTAAACCGGACAGCGCAGAGATACAGAAAGTCATTAGTAAAAGGACAAACTACCAAAATGGCGGTTATTGAGCAAATGCAAAACAGACAGTCAGACTACCGTAATGGTGAGTGTTGTGTGTTCCTTGTTCTTTGTGTTTTCCTTTTTCTGGGTGGAGAATAAGGGATCTTTTATTACACCCAAAGCTGTGTGAGTGGGATATTTTAAGCAGCATTGTCATTCAGTGTTCTGTGGCCCAGAATGAGGCTGTGGCTAATGATGTCTGTAAATTGAGATTGCGTGCTCAGCAGCTGATGGCTGTATTAAGAACTCGGCCTGTCAATTTTCATTTTAATGGAATTAATTATATATGTTTATTAATCAAATTGATCTCAGTTAATTACTTACATCAACATTTGCCAAAAAAATCACACTAATGAAGACAGTGTTGGACATCACATAATTGCGGATGGACAAGTAATACCCCATTTACATTGACAGCCATTTTAGAGCATCACAGTAACAAAACCCCAAAATGAAAACTTATCATCACTCACCATCATGCTGTTTTGAACCCGTATGACTTTATTTTTGCTTATGCCATATATCATAAATTATATCAACTCTCTTTCTCAATCTCTTTAAGTAACCATGATGGATGGATGGATAGATGGATAGATAATTATCTATCTTTAGGCATAATTCTACCTTAGTGCGTCATTTCGGAGCCTATCAATGCCTTTTAAGAAAAAAAAAAAAACAAACAAACAAAACATAAGGTGTGACTTGATTTTATCCATTGGTTGCTAATTGGGTTGTGAAAAGTGAGAATTGCATACCAGAATGGAGGCAGATCTGAATGCAGCACAGCCTTGCATAGTCCATAATTCATGACTTTTTTTGTACACTACCATTCAAAAATTTGATTATGATTTTTTTTGGTAAGTTAAATTGTTCAAAATGTTTATATAAGCAGCACAAAGCATTAATGAAGACTAGAGTAATGACCGCTGAATACATTACAGAATAAATTGTTTTAAAATATAGTTGAATAGAAAACTGTTTTAAATAATAATCTTTGATGATAATAAATAATAATGAATACTATGCTTTTATTACTGTTTTTACTGTATTTTTGATCAAATAAATGCATCCTCAAGAGCCTTATTTTATTTAAAAGAAAAAGAAAATCTTACCGCAAACTTGTGTGTGTGGTGTGTGTGTGTGGGTGTTATGTTTTATATAATGTTTCCACAGATGTGAATATTAATGTTTTTGTTGAATATATTTGTGTTTAGGTGGTGAGAGGGAAATGACCAAGGAGGATGTGCTGAGGGAGACTTCAGAGGGAGACTCGGTCCTGGGACGGTACAGCATTATTTCCTGTAACTCTGAGAGACCGGTGATCCATCAGGTGGCATCAGCGCCCATGCCTTCAGACTGCGGTGAGTGTGTGGGTCTGCATGCGTGCATCACTCATCGAGTTTCACATGAAATGTCGTTTCGCTTTCAGTTTGACGTTAAGCCCCTGTGAAAATGTTCTCGTTCGAGCTTTTAAGTAGGTCACACCAAAAATGCTGACGCTCTGGTTATTTATCTCATCAAATTCTGTCTGCGGCTGTATAGCGACGGATTTATTTTTTTTCCGTTCAGGGGGCGGCCTGGCCAATAAACAAACAACTTATTTAGCTGTTTTCTGAAGTGTAGCTTTATTTATGAAGTAAAGTTTAGACCCTAAATTGTGGACTTTGCTTAAGCTGCTGTAAAAGTGAAGTATTGACAAGGTCACAGAAATTCTTTTCCAATTTTCTGCCTGTCAGCACTGATACATCATTCCCTCTCTGTACTCGCTTCTCATTCACTCTCACACTTCACTTTAATTCACTTCAAACTGAGCTGTTTAACTGAATTTGAGTGATCGGGCTCTGGCATGCTCAGCATGGAGAAATCAAAATGAATAGGTTTTGAAATAATAATTTATATTGACTCATGCAGATTTTTCGTTTATGAGGTTCATTTGAAGATCTTACAGATTTAACTGTTCTGTTTTGCAGAGTTCTCTTTCTTTGACCCAAATGATCCTCTGTGTCGGGAGGTTCTGCTGGATCCGCGGACCACTGTTCCCGAGCTCTTCGCTGTTCTCAGACAGTGGGTTCCCCAAGTTCAGCGGAATATTAGTGTCATTGGCAACGAGGTCAGAGATATTCTGAGTCTCAGTCTTCATGAAATGTAGTGAAATGTATTGATGTATGTTTGAATGAAACTAAAAATACATTTACAAATATATACATATATATATTTACAAAAAAATTTAATCAGCTGGCATACAATAAAAAGGATGACCAAAGTCCCATTAAAAAAAAAATCTATTACTTAAAATAAGCATTACCTGAAACACGAAAACAAACAAACAAACAAACAATCTTGAACAAATTTAATTTCAGATAGTTGCCAACAATGAAAACATACACTATATTGCCAAAAGTATTGGGTCGCCCCCTTCTAATTTCTATGAGTACAAATCTTAATGTTTAAGCATATAATGATATTCTAGGAAATTGTGTGCTTCTAATATTATAGCAACAGTTTGGACAGGAC
>JAFVLL020023262.1:51468-87858 GCA_021397915.2 Tor tambroides | reverse complement strand
ATCATTTTCTTTTTGAACCTTGCCTTATACACAGAGGCATTGTCATGTTAGAATAGAAAAGGGTCCTGTCCAAACTTTTGCTATAATATTAGAAGAACACGATTTCCTAGAATATCATTATATGCTTTAACATTAAGATTTGTACTCATAGAAATTACTAAAGTAGTCAAACCTGTTCATTAGAAGGGGGCAACCCAATACTTTTGGCAATATAGTGTATATATAAGCATTAAATATTCAGTATATAACATTATACTGATTATATCATAGTATTATTATTTACATAAATCAGGTGGCATTTGGTGTCCTGTACAATATTATTAACACCTATCAAACATTTTCCAGGAAAGGTACTTGTTTGGTTACATATATCTAGTTATTCCATTCCAACAAATAACATGTTTCAACAAATAATGATGTGAAATGATAAAAAAAATAAATTAAATTAAATTAAATAAAAAACTTACTCTGTGCAGTTGTATTTTTCCGGACGTTCTCGCACATGTAGCGTCTGTACTTTGGAATGGCAGGAATTGAGCACCCCTATCCTTATATCCCCATCTGCCCAGGCCCCACATATGCCTGGTGAGTACTCACAGGCTGACCCAGAACCGGCCAAAATAAGAAAACCTATTAAGGGCCAGCAAAAGTCTTGTAGAAACATGATACAATCTGACTGAGCACAACTGTAACCCTAGAGATCTGTTCGCCTTGACAACAAGGGTAAAATGCATAAGTAATCTGACAGCCGTTCTGGTTTAAGTAAGAGAAGCATGTAAGGAGGCTGGCTCATTCTGAATCAACACACAAAAGGTGTCAAACAATTGTCACTGGATCGACTCCAAATGGCAGCCAAAAATACCTTTATTCTTCATCATTTCCCCACAGACCAGTTCTGTGTAATCCCAAAAACTCACGTTCCACTGAGAGCGGAAATTCCACATG
Source organism: Tor tambroides (assembly GCA_021397915.2). Classification (NCBI taxonomy): domain Eukaryota; kingdom Metazoa; phylum Chordata; class Actinopteri; order Cypriniformes; family Cyprinidae; genus Tor; species Tor tambroides. The sequence goes on along the minus strand of JAFVLL020023262.1, from coordinate 86,913 downwards.
CGTGTTTGTGTATTGAGAATGTGTGTGTGTGTGTGTGTGTGTGTGTGTATGAGCTGATGTTGCTATAGTATACTTGTGTGAATGAAATATGAGCACCCACATTAATAATAAAAATGTAGAATTTTTTTAATTCCTGTCTTGTCATTTTGCTGTCCAGCACTCACAAAGACTAAGCACATTAAATCAACAGACTTATAACTATCCAAAAATAATCAGATCACAGGAACACATAGCATAAACAAAAATCAAACAATATATTAATAAGAACCGACCAAAATATCTCAAACACAGGGAGTATTTACAAGATATCAACTAAGGAAACAAGAGACACAGCTGAAAGGAATCAATAACGAGAGGAGATCAGTAAATATGACAACTAATGAGAAGCAGGAACATAGGGAACACAGGAACAAGGTATCAAATTTTAAATATATATATTTTTAAATATGAATTAAAAACTTAAATATTTGACATTTACTGCTAATTACATTAATAATTAGTACATTTTCGTCAACTGAAATGTAATTGTCTATTATTAATTGGTCTAATGTGAATAATGGAGTGGCTAACTAATAAAATATCATGGCAGTCTGTCGTGGATTGCAGCAGTAGTGTAATCAAATTAAGTAAAATGCAAGTAGAAATACAATATAAGTTTATTGCAAACTTTTTAATATACAAATCATGCTGGTGAGAATATGAGACAGAGTTCATTACCTCATAAAAGGTTTTTTTTTTTTTTTTTTTTAATCTTTAGATTCTAGTTTGTTTTGAATTTTGTATAATTATTTTTTTGGTTGATTTATTTGGCAAGGCAGGTGGGGCATTTGGGTTAACAATGGTTGATCTAGTTTCAGGATTGCTGTTAGTGTAGTACATTACCAGCATGTTTGTTTGTTGGATTAAAAAATGTTTATGCTATCGCAGTCACTTGAAACTATTAAAAGTTTAAAAGAAAAAAAAAAGATTCATTATCAGTCTGATATACAGGTAATACCCTCAGTATATCAATACTCTACCTGCATGATTTATAAAAAGATTTAGATTTTACCACTGGTTTCTGTTTGAAGCATTACAATGCTTATCATGGATGTTTTTTAATGGTTTGACTAAATAGCTGTCATCAAAGCCTCCCAAGTACTCTTAGCTTCCTGCAAAGCTGGAAAGCAACTAAGGCATTTATTAATTCAAATGTGCGCATTCATGTAGTCTCTTAGGTTCAAATATTTACTTACAGAAGAGGTTGAAGAGGTGCAACTGGTAAATTATGCGGGGAGTTTTCAATCTTGCCTTGTACTATCAAGTTATGCATTCAGTGTGAGGTTTCATGATTCAGAGGTTTTTAACAAAAAAACAAGTTTGTAAATCTGTCTCGCCATCTAGAGAAATACTCAATGGTAAACTTGGAATACATCAAATATCACTTCCTGATCCAGAGAATAAGTGGCTTCTTTTGACATTTGCTCGGCATGTGCATTTGTTCAAGTCCCAACAGGAAATTCCCAGTGTTTCTGGATCTGGTACATAAAATATTAAAATTGGAATCATTTTCATTTGATGGCTGAAGGATCTAAGGATTCTTTGTAGCAACCTCTGTGCGTTGTTTCAAGGGAGCAACTTTTGTGTTTGTGTGCATTTGTGTTTTTACTTTCTTTTATATTTATTATTTTATTCATTCATTTATAATCATTTATCATTTAATAATTTTATTATGATTAAAATCATATGTGACCTGAACCACAAAACCAGTCATAAGGGTCAATTTTCTGAAACTGAGATTTATACATCATCTGAAAGCTGAATAAATAAGCTTTCCATTGATGTATGGTTTGTTAGGATAGGACAATATTTGACCGAGATACACCTATTTGAATATCTGGAATCTGAGGGTGCAAAAAATCAAAATATTGAGAAAATCACCTTTAAAGTTGTCCAAATGAAGTTCTTAGCAATGCAAATTACTAATCAAAAATTAAGTTTTGATATATTTACAGTAGGAAATTTAAAAAATATCTTCATGGAACATGATCTTTACTTAATGTCCTAATTATTTTTGGCATAAAAGAAAAAATTTAAATTTTGACCCATACAATGTATTTTTGGTTATTGCTACAAATATACCCCAGTGACTTAAGACTGGTTTTGTGGTCCAGGGTCACATATAATCATAATCATTTAAACCATTTATATACTAATTTCATTCATTTATTCATTGATTAGTCACATATTATTATTATTATTATTATTATTATTATTATTTCAAGGTTTTTACCATCATGGGATGATGTTGTGAAGCTGTAATTTCTCATTGCTATTGCTTGGTATAATACCACTTTTTTTTATTTGTGCTGGTCAGACGAAGTCTGAGCACTGAAATATGCAAGATATTCAATAAGCTCTGCTCCTTTTTTTATCCTCAATACTTCACCTTCTACTTCATGTCCGGATACTGTCAATGGAACATTTATAAAACTTCAGGAGGATGAGAGGGCCTTCATCTTGTATTTGACAGTGGGGGGCCTTTGAGTCAAAAAGGGTTGAGAACCACTGGCCTGCAGGAATGAATTGGAACATCTCACAAACGTGAGGCCAATAACCAGTCTCTCTATGAAAAAAGGCAGAGGAGATGGTTATTGACTTGGAAGGTCTCAGCCCACCCACACTCGATCGATCAGCAGTGCAATCAGTGCTCAGTTTTGTTTCTTACTGTGCACAACTCCTCAAGACTCTCCAGAACCCTTCACCCCACGCTTACTGAAAAAAAAAAAAAAAGCACAGCAATGTCTGGACTCTCTCATCCCCCTTAAGTTTTATAAGTGCTCCACTGAGAGTATCCTGACATGCTGCATCACCGCCTGGCGATATAGAACTGCACTGCTTCTGATCAGACAACTTTGCAATGTGTGGTGAAGACTGCCAATCACTAGCACTTTACTAACAACCATTCAACAAGCAGTGTCAGGTGAGCACACCCCATCATCACGAAAACCTTCTGGAAGATGCAGCCTGTCAGAAAACTGAATTCCAGATAGCACTTAAACATCTCACCATGACATTACATCTGATGGAATGTTTACACTTGTTGCACATAGATGTCTGCACTTGTCTCTGCATTTTGAGAGCTGAATGACAGTAAAAGCACTGGACTTCAAAGTGTTGCTAATGTGCATAATACTACAGCCACATATTTTATGTAAGACTTTCAGGTGGACTTCTCTGGCTTTCACTGGAATTACAAATGTGTGAAATAATAAATAAATAAATAATATTTTTAACTATTTTAGCATTTTCAGTTTCTATGTTCAATCAACTCTTTATTATATACTGTAAAACAGTGCATCTCTATTTCTTACTATCTATCTTATTTTTGTTTTTATGTTTTTAAACATGTTATAATATTATATATATATATATATATATATATATATATATATATATATATATACACACACACACACACACACACACACAGATGACTGTCTGAGTTATCCTTGGAAAGGGAATGAAACAAAATTCACATCTAAACTATCTATAAGTATTAGGTACATTGGGTGATCTTCAATAAAAATGTAGTACAAAATATACAAGTAGTAGTAGCAGTATTAAAGCAAATTTACAGGTAGGCTACAATGAAGAGGATTTTTAATCTTCCCGTGACGTAGGTATTACGTCACGATGTCGGAAGTGAAGTCGGAGGCGCTGAAACCAGAAGATAAAATGAAAACATGATCACGAAGCTGACGATCCAAAGAGAGAAACGGCGGGTTTCTAATTCATAAAGAAACAGGTATTTAGTCGCTGTTGTCAACACATCTCGACTTTCTAATGTCTGTGTTTGATGTGTATTTAATGCAGTCGTTGCATGAAATGATGCATGGCCCTTCAACAAGCAAGCTGTTGCAGTATTTGCATAACTCTAGTGATGTTCTGTTTAGTAAACTACCATAATCGTGCCGGGAAAATGCATGCAATTACATCTGTGTGATAATAACAGTGTAAACTGGGCCAGATTCAGGCTGGTGCTCGTACCTTGCTGATCCACTGCATATGAGCATCTGTGTGTCGTGTAATAAGGTATTACTTGAAAGGTGTTTTACATTTACAAATGTCAGCCGGAAACATAAACAGTAGTTATGGCAATAAACATCACATCTTCTAAAAATAACCCTTACAAAAGTATTCTGGAAGTGGTACTGTAGTTACATGGTGAAGTGATGTAGAAAGTGAAGAAAAGAAAGATGCCCTGCTAATTACAGAGTATCAAGGACTTACCGTGGTATTACCATGACATATGTTTGTGTTTAAAGAAGAAGAAGAAGAAAAAGGTTATTTAGTTGCTTAGTGACTGGCTAAAATGCTCATGAAGTAATAGTTATTTTTCTAACAATTACTGTTATGATATATCAGCTGGGCTGATTTTGAGATCATTAGCTGATAAGTAAGCTGTTATATTGATTGGTTTTCTTCCTGTGTCAGTTTCAAAATATGCTGACAGCCCTTTTAATAATAAACATTAATTTATTTATTTGTTTTTTGTGTTTGTTTATTTTAGTCAGTCATGATTGTATGTGAAATAAGTTATTTATTTTAGCAGTGTGCCTATTGAAAAGCCTATACAGGTCATAACTAATAAAAACGAGAGTTAGTTGCACACTACGAGACTCAAGCTTTGATGTTTTCAGTTGGCGACTAAATAAATATATAAATATAAATAAATAAAACCGAAAATAACCACCATGGGAGGTTCTCTCTATTAGTTTTATGTTGTCTTAAAAAACAAAAAACAACAACAAAAAAAAAACCTCCCTGTAACATTTTGGGAATGTCATTTTATGCTTGTAAAAATAAAAACTAAAAAGAACATTTCTAGAATGCTATGTTACATTATGGGAACACTGTGTTTCCTGGAGAATCACCCTTTGTGTCCTTTTTTCAGACTTTTAATTGTTAAAGTTTAGTAGAGTGGCCCAGCTGACCTAACTAACAAAGCAACAAAGGCACTAGTCACAAGAAACACTCTCAATATAAATCTCTTATGTAACAGATGTAATATGTAACTTAAATCCTGTCTTTGTGTAGTATGGTTTAGTACTTCAGTATTGTCAGGTCTTGCCTTTTCTGTTGTTCATTTAGCTGTCTGGTCACTATTATGTTACTGTCTTTGTTTTTAAAACCTCTGATCTATTAGAAGAGTATTCACTCATTTTGGGGTGTTTTTCCTGTGCAGGCACTGTGAGTGTGGTTTGCTTATAACAAACAATTCTATAATGCCAAATATTCTTGGTTGTTAATGGTTGCTATATAAAGGTAATGATGGCACAGTGATTCAGAGGAGGAGATGAGCTGCTTATTTCTGTAGAGATGATGAGTACATTAAAAAGCCATTGTGAAGTTCACACAGACTCTCTCTCTCTCTCGCTGTCTCTATATATATGTATATATGTGTGTGTGTGTGTGTATATATATATATATATATATATATATATATATATATATATATATATATAAGGCTGCACGATTATGACAAAAATCATAATTGTGAAGACCTGTGAGGCAACTGTTCCAATACTTATGCTCACATCAGATAGGGGGATGAAACTCTGAAAGTGCTGATCTTCTTAGCTGATAAAACATCTATGTGTTGAATCACCCAATAATAAAATGTGACATTCTGTAGTTTTGTCTCATATTCATCTTTTAATCATATTTGTAAATGTCTTGACTCCACAGCCAGCAGAGCTATTTTGTCTTTACTGTTCCAATACTTTTGGAGGGCACTGTATATATATATATATATATATATATATATATATATATATATATATATTCTACAAAACAAAATGGTACCCGTTTAGAACATGGGGTTGAATAAATGTTCACAGAATTTTCATTTTTGAACTTAATTTACGTTGTTTTCATAAGCTTTTATCATTTTTTTTTTTAATATTAAATTTAGCTTGTGTATATATGACAGTCAAGTTTCTTTGTTTCTTCAAGTTTCTTTCTTCTGTCAAGCTTAAATTTTGAACTCAAAACAAATTATAAACTCACAGCAAGCTAATGCTTTATTTTTAAATTGACGTAGGATATCAGTGGACCAGCCAACTTGTACTTACTGTGCTACCCCAGCTGCAAAGCTCATTCAAATCATTCAGTCACATGGGTGTAACTTTGTGTTTTAGTGTGCTGAAAGCTGAAAGTCCGCATTGACTTGTGCAAGTTGCTTTTGAAACACATAATATACCTCATAGTTTTATGAATATAAACATACATTAGTGAGTGACTGTTGGACCTCACTAATCAGTTACAAATCTATTGCCCATTCTATCTCTTAGCTAGTAGATAATCTAAGAACATTTATCTCACACAAAGAGTAACACTACCCTTTCAGGAGGGTGTGTTTCATGAATAGCCCCATGGAAAGTGGCCAGTGACGGCAGGGTTTAAACCAGACAGCGCAGAGATACAGAACTTGAAGAGTTTACCTTTGCCGAGGTTTGTATTAGGTGATTAGTAAAAGGACAGACTATCAAAATGGCTGTTATTAAGCCAGCACAGAACAGACAGCCAGACTACCGTAATGGTGAGTGTTGTGTGTTCCTTGTTCTTTGTGTTTACCTTTTTCTGGGTGCAGAATAAGGGGTCTTTTATTACACCCAAAGCTGTGTGAGTATGATATTTTAAGCAGCTTTGTAATTCACTGTGCTGTGGCCCAGAATGAGGCTGTGGCTAATGATGTCTGTAAATTGAGATTGCATGCTCAGTAGCTGATGACTTTATTAATAACTCAGCCTGTCAGTTTTCATGTTAATGCAAGTAATTACATATGTTTATTAATCAAATTGATCACAATTAATTACTTATATCAACTTTTGCCAAAAAAATCACCCTAATGAAGACAGTGTTGGACATCACATAATTGTGGATGGACAAGTAATAGCCCATTCACACAGACAGCAATTTTAGAGCATCACAGTAACAAAACCCCAAAATGAAAACTTATCATTCACTCGCACCATCGTGCTGTTCTGAACCCGTATGACTTTATTTATGCTTATGCCATACATCATGATTGTAATTTGATACATTTGCCATGCCGTATTGTTTCTGCTTAGAGATACAGACAGAAAAAAAGACTACACTCTGCTTTTCACACTTGGGTATGCTCTTCACAATGACCAACTAAGATCTAGATAGATAGATAGATAGATAGATAAGATAGATAGATAAGATTGATTGACTGATTGATTGATTGATTTATAAATTAATGCTTTTATCTAGCATGGATCTATTATCTATGAGGCTAATATTTGAACCTGTTTGTAATGTTTCCACAGATGTGAATGTGTTTTTGATGAATATTTTTGTGTTTAGGTGGTGAGGGAGAAATGACCAAGGAGGATGTGCTGAGGGAGTCTTCAGAGGGAGACTCGGTCCTGGGACGGTACAGCATTATTTCCCGTAACTCTGAGAGACCGGTGATCCATCAGGTGGCATCAGCGCCTATGCCTTCAGACTGCGGTGAGTGTGTGGGTCTGTATATGTGCATCACTCATCGAGTTTTACGTGAAATGTCGTTTCGCTTTCAGTTTGACGTTAAGCCCCTTTGAAAATGTTCTCGTGCAAGCGTTTAAGTAGGTCAGACCAAAAATACGGATGCTCTGGTTATTTATCTCATCAAATTCTGTCTGTGGCTGTACAGCGATGGATTTATTTTTTCCGTTCAGGAGGCGGCCTAGCCAATAAACAAAACTTATTTAGCTGTTTTCTGAAGTGTAGCTTTATTTACGAAGTAAAGTTTAGACCCTAAATTGTGGACTTTGCTTAAGCTGCTGTAAAAGTGAAGTATTGACAATGTCACAGAAATTCTTTTCCAATTTTCTGCCTGTCAGTACTGATACATCATTCCCTCTCTGTACTCGCTTCTCATTCACTCTCACACTTCACTTTAATTCACTTCAAACTGAGCTGTTTAACTGAATTTGAGTGATCGGGCTCTGGCATGATCAGCATGGGTAAATCAAAATGAATAGATTTTTAAATAATTTATTTTTAGTTTCTGAGATTCGTTTAAAGATCTTACAGATTTCTCTGTTGTGTTTTGCAGAGTTCTCTTTCTTTGACCCAAATGAACCTCTGTGTCGGAAGGTTCTGCTGGATCCGCGGACCACTGTTCCAGAGCTCTTCGCTGTTCTCAGACAGTGGGTTCCCCAAGTTCAGCGGAATATTAGTCTCATTGGCAATGAGGTCAGAGTTATTCTGAGTCCCTATCTCATGGACTTACCGTGCATGAATGAGATCCCAGAATTTCGGATTTTCAGAAGCAATAAATTATGTTTTATATAATTAGTATAGTATTTTCAATATAATGGTATGTTATAATGTATAATGAGTGTAATGTTCTAAATATGGTGATTATCTATAAGGTGGACACCCAGCTTAAATCGTTTACGTCGCTCTATCCTTTTCATGTCAACCAATGGAGAAGTCAGTCGGTTATTTATTATCGTGTCAATTATTGTGACATTTTTGCACCAACAAAAGGGGTACTTTATACACCAAATACCATACTTTGACATGTTCATAAGTTATTGAAAAACTGTAGATTTAATGACCTGTGCTATACTGAAAATCACACCTTTGGTAAAGGAAAAAAAATCCCTTATAAAATATATTTGGTAATTTTAATGATTCTAATTGCTACAAAAAATATGTCATTAAAAAAAAAAAAAAAAAATCATAGATTATTCCAGGGATCGCATTGAGGATCAGCCAAGTTTTCAAGAGCATAATGTAATGTGGTTGTTTAGAAAAGGGCTGCAGTGAGTTTTTGGGACATCTAGTGGTTTAAAAGAAAATTAAATCAAATGCACCTTTTCTACTGGTGCCCCTTTAGCCCCATTGTATTCTTTTCTAATACGTGTAAAAATCATAGCACATACAAAATGGGTCTTATTTACTGATTTATAAATTAGATTTAAGCTATTTTTTCAACAGGATTGTGCCTTAAAATGTTGCCTGCATAAGCAGCTTCCTAGGTTTTGACATCTGGGCTGAGGTAACATTCAGAACACCCTAGCAACCCTGTAGCAATATTAATTAACACAAGAACCATTCACAATTTCTTCTGAAGATGTAAAAATCTAATTGGTACATTTATTTTTTCCTGAAAAATGTTCAGAGGAAAGGAATGTAATTACATTTTGATGAAAAATTATGAAAACAAACTTTTCTTTTTCTTACAAAAAAACATGCACTGATGCATTGTGCGTAACAAGGCCAGGGACATTTAACATCTAAACAGGGTCAATTTTAATTTCATGTTTTCTTGCAGCTGTCATAAAACATACCCACACTCTGAGTGTCAGGCTCTGTTGACTGAAATATTGTCTTGGCAGACAGTGTGTGTGTCTCTGTCAGGATGACATCTTTAGCTGGATGTCCTTGCTGTATCTATTCAAGTGAGTTTTTCTTTGTTCTGTAGATTCTGAAAAGAGGCTGTGGTGTCAATGACAGAGATGGTCTCACTGACATGACTTTGCTGCACTACTGCTGCAAGGCAGGAGCTCCAGGAATAGGTGATTGTGTATTTAATTGAAGAAAAACAAATATTTTCATTAGCTTTCTTTGTGAAAACTCAAGGACAGATCATTGATCCAGCACTTGTGATAACTAGAAAAAGAACCGATATGAAAATCACTTCTCATTTCAGGTGATGCTGAGAGTGCTGCCAGTTTCGCCCGCCAGCTGTTGTCGCTGGGAGCCGAGCCGTCTTTACGCAGCCGTTGGACGAACATGAACGCTCTCCACTACGCTGCATATTTTGACGTCCCTCCTCTCATCCGTGTGGTTCTGCAGGCGTCACAGCCAGGAGGTGAGGAGAGATAATGAAATGACAGTGGGAATCACAATTGCAGTTTGAATCTGATGGCAAACTCAAGTGCTTGTGTGATGATGCCCGTATGTGGTCTGTTGGGTTTCAGAGGTGGATGCGACCTGCAGCGATTTTGACTTTGGTACTGCGCTGCACATCGCCGCCTCGAACCTGTGTTCCTCTGCAGTGAAGTGTCTGCTGGAGCTGGGAGCCAACCCCGCTTTTAGGGTTTGTGATTTTCTGTACAGCTACTAACAAAGCAAATTGAAATCCAGTTTTCTTTGTTAGTTAATGTATTTATTGTAAATCTGCTTTATCATGCTGTCGGCAGTACTACACGTTTACTATGCATAAGAGCAATGTCTGCAACAAACTCAAAACTGGTCTACATATTGCCCTCTTCACCCTAATTTTCATAAAGAGAGCATAAAGAGAAAAAGAGAAAATAATAAATATTTAAAAATCATTGTATGTTATACAATAACAGTGACTATAATTATTAAGAAAAAAATCTTCTTCTTCCTATAAAGTATATATTTGATTATAATTTTTTTATTATTAGTATTATTATTAAATACTATTGATACAATATTTTAAAATAACTTTTTTGAATAATAAAGTTTATTTTTTATTATTTCAGAACCACAATGTTTTATAACAATCTTTATATTTGGTAATACATCTAAAAATATATAATAATAATAATAATAATAATAATAATATATATATATATATATATATATATATATATATATATATACACACACACACACACACACATATATATATATATATATAATTATAATATAATTATAATAATAATAACTTTAATATAATAATATTTTTTTTGTACAGAATACATAACTTTTTCATGATATTCTACACACACACACACACACACACACACACACACAGGTGCATCTCAAAAAATTAGAATATCGTGAAAAAGTTCTGTTTTTTTTGTAACTTATTTCAAAAAGTGAAACTTTCATATATTCTAGTTTCATTACATGTAAAGTAAACAGTCAAAAGGTTTTTTTATTTTTTTTATTTTGATGATTCGAGCTTACAGCTCATGAAAGTCAAAAATCTAGTGTCTCAAAATATTAGAATATTTATATTTGAGTTTCATTAAATGACCATCCCTCCAGTATAAACTCCGGGTATCTCTTGTTCTTTGAAACCACAATGATGGAGAAGACTGCTGACTTGGCAATGGTCCAGAAGACAATCAGTGACACCCTCCACAAAGAGGGTAAGTCACAGAAGGTCATTACTGAAAGGAGTGGCTGTTCACAGAGTGCTGTATCAAAGCATATTAAATGCAAAGTTGACTGGAAGGAAGAAATTGGGTAGGAAAAAGTGCACAAGCAACAGGGATGACTGCAAGCTTGAGAACACTGTCAAGCAAAGCCAAACACTTGGGAGAGCTTCACAAGGAGTGGACTGAAGCTGGAGTCAGTGCATCAAGAGTCACCACACCCAGACGTCTTCAGGAAAAGGGCTACCAGAAGCATCTTACCTGGCCTACGGAGAAAAAGAACTGGACTGTTGCTCAGTGGTCCAAAGTCCTCTTTTCAGATGAAAGTAAATTTTGCATTTCATTTGGAAATCAAGGTCTGGTCTGGAGGAAGACTGGAGAGGCACAGAATCCAAGCTGCTTGAAGTCTAGTGTGAAGTTTTCGAAGTCAGTGATGATTTGGGGTGCCGTGATGTCTGTTGGTGTTGGTCCATTGTGTTTTATCAAGTCCAAAGTCAATGCAGCCGTCTACCAGGAGATTTTGGAGCACTTTATGCTTCCATCTGCTGACAAGCTTTATGGAGATGCTGATTTCCTTTTCCAGCAGGACTTTAGCACCTGCCCACAGTGCCAAACCACTTCCAAATGCTTTGCTGACCATGATATTACTGTGCTTGATTGGCCAGTCAACATGCCTGACCTGAACCCCATATGGAATCTATGGGATATTTTCATGAGAAAGATGAGAAACAGTCAACCCAACAATACAGACGAGCTGAAGGCTCAATAGTGCCTCAGCAGTGCCACAGGCTGATCGCTTCCATGCCATTCCTCACTGATGCTGGAAATTGTGGTAAAGGAGCCCCGACCAAGTACTGAGTGCATAAATGAACATACTTTAAAGAACTTGAACTTTTCTGTTTTGCAAATCCTTTTTTTGATTGATCTTAGGAAATATTCTAATATTTTGAGATATTGGATTTTTTACTTTCATGAGCTGTAAGCTCTAATCATCAAAATTACAACAACAACAACAAACTTTTAAAATGTTTTACTTTACATGTAATGAATCTAGAATATATGAAAGTTTCACTTTTTGAAATAAGTAAAAAAAAAAAAAAACAGAACTTTTTCACAATATTCAAATTTTTTGAGATGCACCTGTATACAGTATGTATATATATATATATATATATATATATATATATATATATATATACTTGAATAATAATAATAATGATGATGATAATAATAATAATAATAATAATAATAATAATAATAATAATAACAACAGATTTTTATAATAATAAAAATAATAATAGTATATTTTTCACATTTTATAATTCAGAAATCTGTATTTCGGTGTGGAAAAAAAATGTCTACATCGTTCTTTTAAATGGATGTTTGGGTAGATAATTGGATAGATAAATGGATATATGAAGTGAGTACACAGGGTCAGGCAAACGCACACATTCACATATTCACAGCCGGCTTTATTATTTTCCTTTCAGTTTGTCCCATCAGCACAGCGGTAAATTAGCCATGCTCATTTCTCTCCCTGAACTCATTTTACACTCACGGAGCGTCACCGCCAGGGGTCATTCTCCCCACAAACAGCAGATGTCACTGAATTATTGATATTATTTAAACTTTTGTAAAATGCATGCATTTCACTTCAGCGGGCCTTTTAGTAGGGCGTTAGTCAGAGAGGATTGTTCGCATGTAAAGGGTTTATCAGCTCTGCTGCCAGAACATAAAATAGGAACTGGCGTGATGCTCGACTTTTGCTGTTTTTTCTTCTCTGTTGTGAGGCAGCCAGAGTTTTCCATCCTTCATGTTTTACCCCACGTTCTCTCTGCCAGTAGTGCGGCTTGTTTGTTGCCAGTGTTTTTTTCCTCCGGGCATCTGTCCATTGCTCGTCAGTCAGGAGATGTTTTTTAGCTTGGTTTTTGTTTCTCAATCGACACTCTAATAGAGATATCGTCAGAGTCGGGAAAAAAACATCAAATCATCTGATAACGTCGTAACAACAGGCTTGGCAGACTTTCGAGTCTGTGGAGAATGTTCTGGAGCAGCTGAGGTTTAGCCATAAAAATATGCCTTGTTGCCAAGCAACAACACTGACAATAGGAAACAAAGGTAGAATATGTGGGGAAGGAGTTTGAAAAATAGCAAGTTATTGTTGCTCACCCTCCCCAATTACACCTGTTTTGCTTAACATTGGCCAAAAACTTTTTACATTGCACACTGTGATGCTTTTGACTATTTCAAATAGATAGTTTTTTTTGTTTTGTTTTGTTTTTTTGTCATCTTCATCCGTTGTCTCTTATGATATTATTTCTTATGCCTGCCAGTGGAGTTATACGACCATCTCAGTGAGTCATCCTTCATCCGACAGACATGGTGCTCTTTATGATTATGATGCTGAAACACAGTAGCTGATTTCTGCAGACACTTTTGCTAACCACTAGGGTGCAGTCTTGCGCAATGGAAATGAGGTACACTAAGGAAATTGGCTGAACCTTTTTTTTTAAGGTGCAGTGTCAGCTTCAGTTTCAGAAAATATAATTTTGTTGTTTGCTCTTTGATACCAGAGGAGCATAATCAAATATCATCTTTAAATAATTGTGGAAATCCCTGCATTATAAGCAGTGATTGAGGCAGTGAGCTGTTTCACACTAATTACGTTTGAAGAAGAAAAAAAAAGACAGTACTATGGCTGCATTTTCCAGCCTGCCAACACTCAGCTTCATGAACTTTATCTTCTGAGCATCATTTCATCATTAGCAAACCCCTCAGGCCTCCTCAACAGAAGATGCTTTCATTTGGTGACTCAAAATGATGAGTCAGCGCTGTGTGTGTGTGTTTGTACATGTGTGCTTATACTTTGTATGTCTGTTTGAATTTCTGCATGATTTACTGTACAGGTATATGGATTAGAAGACGAGCAATGCATATAAACCTCTGATTATTGTATGAATTACCATATTTTAAGGACATAGCAATCGACATTTCTACAAAGGAGATCTCCAAACTGCCTACGCGCTGAGTACCGGTGTCACGCTGACAAACTCCTGTCACGATGATGGTGATAAACATTTATTCCGCATCGTTTTGGATGCAGTTCAACATTAACTTTAGCTGACGGGGATATAACCTAAGCACGGGTTAGAAGGGTGCTACTTGTCAGGACATTCAGACCAGCAGTCAGCATATCTCCCATCAGTGTGAGCCTACATCATCCATCTCTTGGATACTTTTTTGGACTGACAAACAGTCGCAACCCTTTCAGTTTTCTGTGATTCAGCTAAAAAAAGATCAAAGTGAAGGTTTGAGGAGTTTGTGTGTGTTTGTGATTGCCCAAACACAACTTGCAGCTTTGTGCGAAAAGAATCACCTGTAAAAAAGCTACCTTCCAAAACCTAGTGAGCTGCCTTGATGTCTACTGCCTTAATAGGCAGCATACTGACCGAGACAGAGTCTTTAAGCCCAAATTGTACTTTAGTTTTGATACAAATTATTATTATTATTAACCTTTATTTAACTAGGAAAGTCACATTGAGGTTAAAACCTCTTTTACAAGTGAGACCTAGTCAAGACAGGGTCAGATAGCAGGATTAAACAAATAACAAACCACAAACAAAACCAACATCATCAATAAATACAACAAAGAATACAGTAGCATAAACAATTAGGTATTACCTAATACCCTATGTAATACTGTTCACAAAAACAACATTAATAAAGTCGTATTGATAATGAAATTAAATGGAAGTGGGATTATCAAAACATCTGCACTTAGCAATAAGCAATTCTTTTATTCTGTGTTTAAAATCATTTAAAGAGATGAAGGATTGTAGCTTAAGTTTAGTCTGCACATCATTCCAGGACCAGGGACCATAATAAAACAAGCTTAACTTTCCAGCCTCTGTTCTAATAGCCGGCACTTTAAACTGTAACCAGTTATGTGACCTAAGATTGTAGGAATTTTGAAATGACGAAAATTTCCTATATAAATATTTTGGAAGTTGTCCTAAAATAACCTTATAAATTAAAATATACCAATGTTCAAGCCTACGCAAGTGCAGAGATGACCATTAAAATATACCAATGATGTGTCCTAAAACTAGAATTTGTGATATATCTGAGAGCAGAGTGATAAAGAGGATCAAGAGGATCAATGATGTGTCCTAAAACTAGAATTTGTGATATATCTGAGAGCAGAGTGATAAAGAGGATCAAGTTTGGACAAGGTGGACAAAGAGGCAAATCTATAAATAGTATCCCCATAATCAATCTGTGACAGAAAAAGACTAACAACTAAACGTTTTCTTGAAGCCAAGGAGAAACAGGACTTTAGTCTATACAGAAAACCCAATGTAAATTTTAATTTCTTTACAAGATGATCAACATGATATTTAAAATTCAGGTTTTTATCCATCCAAAATCCCAGATATTTGTAATTATCTACAGACTGGATACAAATTCCATCTAGTGACTTGATGGCGTAGAATGATAGATTTGTTCGCCCATTTTGAAAAACCATAACTTTAGTTTTATGAGGATTTAACAACAGCTTCAAATCTAGTAGAGCATATTGCAAGATATTGAAATCTGCCTGCAGATTTGAAAAAGCTAATTTAGCTGTGGGGGCACAGGAATACAGAATTGTATCATCTGCATAAAGGTGATATTTACAAAAATTAAAATTATCACAAACATTATTAATATAAACTAAAAAGAGCAAAGGACCCAAGACAGAACCCTGTGGAACACCCTTAGTTACAAGGACTGGATTTGACAGGTCATTGCCATATTTTACCATTTGTGAGCGATTGGTCAAATAGCTTTGAAACCATTTAACTGCATTACATCCAATGCCGGCTCTCAGCAGGGTATTAACCAATAATGAATGGTCGACAGTATCAAACGCCTTTGTGAGGTCTATGAACAGAGCAACACAGCTAAGTTTACTATCCATAGCCTCTTTGATGTCATCCATAACTTTTAAAGTAGCGGATATAGTACTATGCCCCGACCGGAACCCGGATTGCATTTCATTTAAAATATTATGTGAGTGTAAATATGATTTAAGTTGAGTAGCAACTAAAGATTCCAATATTTTAGAAAGAACAGAAAGATTAGAGATGGGTCTAAAATTATTCATATCAAATCGATCACCAGATTTGAACAGGGGAGTAATGTAAGCTTGTTTCCAGATTGCTGGGATCTGATTACAACTTAATGACATATTAAAAATATGAGTAATAGGCTCAGCTATAACTGGTGCAGCCACCTTTAACAAAAAGGGATCCAGACCATCAGGTCCAGGCGCCTTTTTAGGATCTATAGAATTAAGTAATTTCATAACATCTTGAACTTGTAGGACTTCAAAATCAAATGATAAATCAGAAATAGAAAATGTACTAGGTGGCAAAAAGTATGTTGAAGCATCCCTTGAGATTGATGAATACTGCTGATCAAATAAATGACCTGCCATCTCAAAGTGTACATTAAAGGCATTTAAAATGTCACTTTTATCTGTGATGGTTTCATTTCCAATGATCAATTTCTGGGGAAAGTCTGAAACCTTTTTGTTCTGCAATACTTTAATTGTTTTCCAAAATTTAAAAGGATTGTTAAAATTATCAGAAGTTGCATTGAGATAATAATTTGATTTAGAGGCCCGAATGGCTGAGGTACATTTATTTCTCAAAGTTCTAAAACATTGCCAATCTACATTACTGTTGGACCTCCTTGCAAGGGACCACTGTTTATTTCTTAATTGAATTAACTGAATTAAATTAGTACACAGAAAAAAAAAAAATGTTGCTGGATTTACCTTGAAACAGTTTTCACTTATTGCTAGTAAATCTCACAAATAATTACAAAGAAATTGCAAGCAATACATTGAATTGCATGTGAAAATGTTAAGTGGCGCTCATTGTCTGTTATTGTCTCCAGTAGTTTGTTGTTGCTGTTGTCTCATCTCCTTCTCCCATCTCCCTTTCACCGGTTTAACGTTAGCATGTTGCTAAGCTAACAAGGCAATTTTTGACGCTTTGTCTGCCATTTGTTCTTTTATTTCTTCACTGAACTTGGCATAATATTCTGTGACTGCCTTATCTATTCCATACATCCAATGCTGCTTCATAATTTGGCCAAAACGATTTTATTCTACCTCTGATTGAGGCCTTAAAGTGCTGTCTAGGCAGGTCACTCACTAGATTTCGGAACAGAGCTATTGTCTCACGCTGTGGTAGTAAAAGACCCAGTTGATGTATGGAGCTGCATGAGGCACAACATCACCCAGCGGTGTTGTTTATCTATGATCCTGTTACAAATTGAGAGCCCTTAGTTTTCAGTTGTCTGGAGTTCTACATTTATATGTGTCTGAAGATAGAAAGCAACTCCAACACAGTACCCTGCTGTCTAAGAAATGTGTGGTACATCAAACCCTTTCAGCTTTTCTTGACGCAATGAAAGGCTCTCAAAATGGATGTCCCAAACATGGACACCCTCATCCACATATTAATGAGCACAAAGTATGAGGCTGGTGAGATGGGCAAGCACATTAAGCCTAAAGCCCGCAGAGAGCCAATGGGCCGAGGAAAAGCGAAACACAGTTACTGCTCGCCAGCCAAGCCATGTCAAGGACGACGCATTTGTTTTGGTCTTCTTCCTTGGCTGGTTCCAGCTCGGTGCCTGCCACAACACATTGTTGGATAAGACAGAAGGGCACGAGAAGTCCACTACTCAGACAGTTGGCTGTGTAATACATTTAAAAATGGCGCTGAGCTGTGCTGCAGTAGAGGCACTGAGCTGTTTGGCCAGTGGGGGCTGATGAGACATACTATTAAACATTTTCATCTAGTGCGCAAGTTCTTGCAGTGTCTTAGCATTCAGTGATTCAGTTTAGCTTGCACCAATATTATGGAGTAACTACCAGTTATTTTCCAGAAATTAAGTTGCACTGGGTCAGAATTGCATTGTTGAGAGAGAAAAAAATCAGTTGTGTTGCGTCTAGGGGTGACCCCGAATAGTCAAAGATTCGATGCTTCCATAGGAGGAGCCTGATTCGACTCCCAATCTCACAGTTGAATATTCGTGGGGTGTTGTGATCATGCCATTTTGGCTATATGGGGGTGCTCAAATGTGTGATTTCACATAGAACTACCGGTTTTCTCCCAATAAGTTAATATACAGCCTATTAAAAATAAGGCTGTAAATAAGAATCTGAAAAGAAAGAAGCTTTAAATAAATATTTTAAAGTGCGTGAATAAATCCAACCACCCCTATAGATTTAAGTTAAGTTTCACTTTTCATAATCAGTGACCGACAGAGGCACATCTTGGCGGCAGGGATTTAAATCTTTAACAAGACTCAAATTGAGGCAGAGTGAAAGACTGGATTTTTTTCGATCAGGTACCCTACCCTACAAGTGATTTCAAAACATTTCAGCCGGTTTATATATATCGTGTATATTATTTATCTCGTATAAGATGAATTTGGTTGAGTTACGCTGCAGTAAAGTGCTTATCTCGTCAGCACGCAGCGCAAGCAGGACAAACAATGCAGAATATTAATAACTAGGCTATTACTGGGACTGTCATGTACATAACATTATAATGAGAACACTATTGTAATAAAATGCTATGAATTTTTAAAGTTTAGTTGCCGGGTTTCTGCACGTTGTTGCGTGAAGAATGCGTCCATAAAAGGAGTTCATTCAGAGTCACGCAGAAACGTTCATGTTCAGTCGGGACATTTCGTGCTGATATCCTATAAGTCGTAATATTAACGTTATGTTGTATAAATAACACAGGGTATTCTATATGAGATAAATGAAATCCCATTGATTAAAAACCTGCTATCATATGCTTCATTCTACTGGTCATCTTCAGCGCGCGCAGCTCAAAACAGAAATGCAGAACATTAATAACTATTGTCAAATACATAATGTTATAATGAGAGCACTACTGTAAAAATATTGTGAATTCTTAGGGTTTCGCTGACGTTTAATGTTAATTATCTTTTAATCAAAACATAAAACGTTATTTACCCCGTTTGTATCTACGAGGTGTCTGTTACACATTTTCCCTGTGTGATAACATCAGTAATTATGACTGTCGAATGACTGACTTGACTCTTGTGATGTATTTTGCCCCCGCCCCAAAACATATGATTAGACTATCAGTCAACTATCGGCAAGATTCGAAAATTCCAATTCGACTATGAAAATCCTTAGTTGGGGACACCCCTAGTTGCGTCGTTGTGTAAGTTACATTGTATTACTGCATTCAGAAATAATGTAAAATACCGGTAAATAAACCAAAACATTTACAATGATTATAAATTAATGTATTTTTGTTCCCCTTGCTCCACTATAAATTTAAATTTAACAGTATTCAGAACAGAACAGAAATGAAAAGTAACAAAACAAAAAAAGTAAGCAATCAATAGTAAACTCTCTAAGCAGCCTGCAGCATTTTGCAATAGAATCTTCTTTTTTGATTGTAGAGTTTGTTTAACAATAACTGCTACACCATGCCACCCACAAAATAAAATAATCAGTGTTTTTTTTTTTTTTTTTTTTTAAACAATAAATACATTTAGAGGGAAATACCTATGTTGATGTCTTTTTCCCCAGTCTAGTTATATAATTATATTTTCTAGTTTTATTTATTGTTATTTCGTGTGTTTGAGTTTGAGGCAGCCATCCTAATTGAGATCCTAATTAAGTTCGTCATGAAAATACAATCAGTTGCATAATTGGGGAAAAAAAAAAAATGTTTCTCCTTAAATAGCTTAAATTTAGTTAGACATTTTATGTAAGTCGCTGGTAGTGAATCCATTTTTTTTTTTTTTTTAAGATTTACTTGACTGCAGATTAACTACTTTACATTACAAGTAGCTTGTTAGCTGGAGTTTCCCTAAAACGGACTTGTGGTATATACAGAGGGTTGATAAATGAAAGGAAGATCCATCCTGGAAATCAATACAAAGTTGTTCTGAGAGATCTCCCTTATTTTATGATGATTTTGTGATGCCATGTGATGGCCCAGCACCTTACTGCTATTTCATTTAGGGTGTTTTGATGTATGTAATAGGGATGCACAATATATTGGCCACCATATCGGTATCGGCCGATAAATGTTAATTTTTCTGTTATCATTATCGAACCGATAAGAAAATTTAGCCGATATATTAAATCCGATAAATAATGCATCATTTCCTGCAGACTCTTCAGATGCGCACTGTTCACGATGCTGGTTTTTAATTGCTTGGAATATTATTGGAATCACTTCGAAAAGGAAAATACAGTGAAGTGCAACATGCAGGGCAAGTCTGTCATATTGTGAGATCATTACTATAAACTAATTAATGGAATCTTTGTGCGCCCATGTTTTAGCGCGTTGTAATGGGAAGAGCGCATCCACAACGGATCTACACATTCATGACTAGCTAAGTTAAGTTAGCTTGTGCATTTGCAGCCTTTTGTGCAATTGTAGGTGGTAATATTGTGTTTATTTTATGCATATATATATCTGATTTATCTCCTAGGCCAATAGAATTCGTTTGGTTAAGCTAGAGCGTTAATAGAGTGCTTCAGTTTTCCGGTGACCATCTTTAGCTCAGCGCATGCAACTCAAACAGCAGTGCACAGCATTAATAACTATGCGATTGGGACTATCATATATATAATATTATAATGAGAACACTATTATTATAAAACTTTGTGAATTCTTTGGTTTAATTTGTCGTGTTTCAGCGCGTTGTTGCAGGAAGAGCGCATCCACAACAGCAGTTACACATTCGTAACTTAGTTCGAGTTCATTTGTGCATTTGCGTCTTTTTGTACATACAAGTAGTAATATTATGTTTAGTGTATGTTGTATTAATAGCTGATTAATCTCATATATGATGCGTTTCCTTGAGTTAAATAAGCTGCAAAGCGCTTCAGTTTACCAGTGTGCATTCAGCTTTTCAGTTTCAGCGCACGCAGCTCGAACAGCAATGCACAACATTAATAACAATGATTGAATTTGAGACTATCATGTATATAATATTATAATGAGAACACTATTATTATAAAACATTGTGAATTCTTTGGTATAATTTGTTGCGTTTCAGCGCGTTGTTGCAGGGAGAGCGCACCCACAACAGAAGTACACATTCTGATTAGCAGTTCGAGTTCACCTGTGCATTTTTGTACATATAGAAGTTGTAGGCTAATATTGTGTTTATTTTGTATAAATAGCTGATTAATCTCATTTAAGCATTGTTTTATTTATTTGTAAGGCTGCTTTATGTTTGATTTATTTTTAAGTGTTTAATGGCTTTTAAAGGTGAGACTTTTTTGTAATCAGGCTCTCAAAAATTATATAAAAATTTGGATTTAGATTTATCGGCCAACATATCGGTTATCGGCTTTCATTTACAAAGAATTATCGGTTATCAAAATTTTCATATCGGTGCATCCCTAGTATGTAATTTATGTATGTTTTTAGACATGCTTTCATTCAACCTTTTAACAAGTGTGTTACTTGTCTTATCTTTTTAGAATGATAAGGGCCAGTGTCCGGCTGATGTTGTTCCAGAGCCTCTAGACATGCCTCTTGAAATAACTGATGCGGCGGTCCAGGCTAAAGAGTTGCGCGCACTGCTGCAGCAGGTCCTCCCCAGACCCGACGCTGCCCTCCCGCTCCTTCCTGCCCGACCTCCAGGTCTCCTCTCTGATAAAGCTCGTGCCCAGCTTTCAAGTATGGGACTTCACATTGGAGACAAAGTTATCATTGCTGGTCAAAAGGTACTGTATAATTCTTAATTTCTTTGACCATGTTATGAGCAAGCATATTTTATTTATATTTTTATTGCACATACAGTGGCTTCAAAAAGCATTTGGACATTTAAGTCACTCTCAATTAAATCTAAATTTATTTATTTCTTTGGCATTCACTACATAATATCAAACTTTATCTTCATTTTCTTAAACCACTCTTTGAATTAATTTTCACCAGCTGGTCTCAAGGTAATTTTTATGAAAACTTATGAAATCCCACTGTTCACACAGATGTCCTTGCAGGATAACCACTGGTGTAGTTCATTATTTGGACAATAATAATAATAATGTATATACATACATACATATATATACACACAGTAATAATAATTTTGCATTTGTGCAATACACAATAATAATATATTATTTTAACGTGCAGTTCAGTATATTAACAATAAGTTTATTAAGCCTAATCATTTTCCACAGAGTGAGTTTGTTTGTTTGTTTGTTTATTTATTTATAAGTATATAATCTGTTATATTTTATTATATAATGCTTTTTTGTTGTGGCATATGTGTCTTAATATTTTGGAGGAGCCACTTTGTGTGTGTGTGTGTGTGTGTGTGTATTGGTTTTTGTGGTTTACGGAGACAAAATTTGTTTAATGACATGGGTATGACAGAGGTTACAATTTGAAGGTGGTTTATGAGGACACTGACTATGTCCCCGTAATTCAAAAGGCTTAAAAAACATACTAAATGGTGTTTTTTTGAAAATCTAAAAATGCACAAAGTTTCCTGTAAGGGGTAGGTTTAGGTGTAGGGTTGATGTAGGGCAATAGCACATACCGTTTGTATGGTATAAAAACCATTACGCCTATGGAGAGTCCCCGTAAACCACAAAAACAAACGTGTGTGTGTGTGTGTGTGCACCAAATGTCCCCACAAAGGTGGTATCATGAAAAATCATGAACATTTTGACATTGTGGGGCCATTTAATGTGTATACATTTTATATGCATATATGTGTGTATTTCTAAAATATGAAACATTTATGTGTTTATCATGTCTAAACAAACCACAAACAGTGTGGTATGTGTATTGTGTATTTTAAAAGCAGTGTTAAATATGCATATTTGTTAGGTTAATGAAACCAAAATTATTTAATGATACACATTGGCAGCAAATTTGCATAATAAATATATATATATATATATATATATATACACATACATATATATATATATATATATATATATATATATGTATATATATGTATGTGTGCTGGGAAAAAATGTATATCTGCTTCAAAAATCAAGGACATGTTTGTGCTTGTTGGTCCTCACATCAAATATAAAGAAGGGATACAGATGCTAGAGTTCAAACATAACAGGTTTGCTGTGATTGATATTGATTGAAGCCGTTGAGAAATCAAATTTAATAGAAACAGGTGCACCCCCACACAATGTTCCGCAAAATGAGAGTTGTCGGAAAGAAATGACTTCATGCACTGCTCCCAGCCAAGAACTAAAATGTCACTGAATGGTATCCTAAAGCTGCCACGCAATCAAATCTGTCCTACATGCTGTATAAACTGTCTGCTATTCACTACAGCTAAAAGGCAGCTGCATTGCAAGCTGCGGCCCGTTGTGACATCATCAGTAATGGACAGGGATTCAGCTGGGGCTCTCAAATCCATTTGTAGTGGGTAAGGACAATAGTGGGTCATAAAACTGAAAGAAGAGTAAAGAGACCAGAGGGCTTGCTCATCTGTATTGTCCTTGCAAAAATAATTCTTTTTACATTTTTTTTTTGGCTGGCTCTCGCCCTCTCATACCTACACACCAAATTATCCATTAATGAAATCCTCCGCCACATTGGGACTAAAGTGAGCAGAGTGCCTAGAATCTGCAGATTGGCTAATCAAAACCCCATTATCTTCAGGGATCCTTGGCGCCGCTGGCTTTCTTTGATCCCCATTTTACTTTTAACGTTATTTTTATCCAAGCTCATTTACCTGTTTATGAATGTCGGCGCATAAGAAAACAAGGTCGGCTCTCCGGCGACCGGTCGAACGGGCCTAACTACGTGCCACTGTGTGCGAATGTGCTTGTTTGTTTCTGAAATAAAGAAGTAATCACTTTTCATTGCCCTCCGGAGTACGGAGCAAGATAAAGAGAGCGTGAAACAGGTCTATTGAACATGTATTATCGCCTCGGCAGCCCACGCGGCCAAAAAACTATTTCTCACACTGTCCCCACAGAGCCTCCCCTCCGTTTGTTAAAGTGTTTCCGCAGGATGCTCCTGTGGTCCCGTGATTGAATGCATTAAGGAAAAGTGTAAATCTTAGTTTACTCTGCGGCTCTCGCCTGTTTTGTAAGGTCGGGACTCTGCGGTTCTGCGGCAGCACAGAGTTTGCTGGTGGTCTTTGGGCTGGAGTGGAGCTTCACCAACCAGTGGGCAAGAATGATGGCTCGGTAGCTGGCGTCCAGTACTTTACCTGCCCGATTAAGCATGGTAAGGGTATAAATAGAAATGGTTTTCCCATATGATAGTGACTTGCTTACTAGTGAGTGTAATGTTTACCAACAAGTTAACCAGGCACAACAAAATGAAGGAATGAGTCATGTCTGTTCCATGTTAATATTAATTTTTGTCTTAATCAGCTAACCAGACTGTGACAAGTGTGGTCCTGTGATATTTGAGACCAATTAGATAACTATTGAGAGCAATGTTTACTGACTAGCTAATCTGAAGCAGTATAAGAAGTCAAGCAATAAAGCATGCCTTTTTGAGGTATGACTATATTTAAACATAACTGAGTTTAATGTTTATTAACTATTTACTAACACAGTAGCCAAGGAATCATGTCTTTGTGTGTTAATGTGAGTTTTTTGTTGTTGTTGTTTTTTTTAATAATAACCAGCCATGATTTGGGCAGTTGAGATATGCCAGTATATAATGATAAATAGCTAACTAGTGAGCTTAATTTTTTGCAACTAGCAAATCAGGCACAACAAATTGCCAAGGAATGAGTCATATCTCTTCCATAACCAACTACAACTTTGACAAGTGTGTTATGGTGATATTTGAGTATAACTAGCTGTTATATTTTAGTAACTAGCTAAACAGGCACAACAAAGAGAAGTGTGAAGTGACTTTGAGAAGTGTGTTATGGCGATAGTTTTTTTAGTGTAACTAGCTATACCAGCTAGATTTTTTTTTTGTCTTAACCAGCCACATCTCTGACAATTATAATATTATTTATAGTATTTAAACATATGTAGTTAACTTGTCAGCGTTATTTCATTAACCAGCTAACCAGGCATAAAAAAAAACACCAAAAAATGAGTCATGTCTCTTCTAAAACCAGCTACGACTTTGACAAGTGTGTTATGTTGATATTTGAGTATAATTAGCTGTTATATTTTAGTAAGTAGCTATCCAGGTACAACAAAGCATCAAGGAATGATGTCTCTTCTGTAATTAGCTGTGACTTTGAGAAGTGTGTTATGACAATATTTGAGTATAACTAGCTGTACTAACACTGTTTTGTTTTTATGTTTTTTGTCTTAACCAGCCACATCTGTGACAGTTGTGATATGATAATAGCGTAATTTCACTAACCAGTTAACCAGGCACAACAAAGCACCAAAATGCCTCTTCCAAAGCCAGTTACTACTTTGACAAGTGTGTTAAAATAATATTTGAAAATAACTAGTAAGGGGTGACAGTAAGAAATGGCAACATTTGAACATAACTAGTGACTTGTGAGTGTCATTTTTTTACTAATTAACCATAAGTGTTTGTTTAGTCTCATCTATGCTGAATATATAACTAGCTTTAACCATGACAATTGTCACAGAGTGGCGTTTTATCAGTCACATGCTTGATACGATCATATTTTGTCAACAATAGATTTTCTCACAATGTTACATTGCACCCTACCGGGCCAAATTTTCATTTGCAATTCAATTATGATATCGACACACGTTATATTAATGTTCACATATGTAACATATATAGTTGGCAATACATAACTTTTTTTTTTTTTTTTATAATTGTTTTCATGTTTTTCAGTACAATTTAGGTCGTCTTGTCTGTTCTCATTGGCTAGCAAAATAACTTCTCTGTGTCCCTCTCCAGGAATCTTCGCCCCCCTTTCTAAAGTAAGCAAACTTTCGGAACGCCGGAAAAACAGTCCCCGCCAGCCCACCGCTCCCGTCCCCCACCCAAGACGGATTGACTTGGCGCGGGTCACATCCAAGGTCAACACAGGTACATCTCTCATTGACCCGGTTGCTTAATGATCCCCTTTAGAGCTCACAAACCCAATATCAGAAGGAACCCAGCAGCCACCACAGACTCAAAGCTAATTACCATCCCAGAGGACCTGTTTGATAAATAAACTTACACAAGTGTGAACCACGATAGTGGTGATAAAGCAGTTGGCGTTACCGCTTTATTCTGTCCCCTTTGGGGTTGTAGGGACAATAAAAAGCTGTGTGAGCACTGAGGAATCATTGAGGGAGTTAATGTCACTTGTGTGCCATTACAGCGTTCACCCCAGGGCCCGTTTATACAGATGTGATACTCACCGTTGTGTGGAGTGAATCACGCTAACATGCATAAACTCTGCTTTTGTCACGTATACAAATGAAAGAGGACAAATGACTCATTTAAAGTCTTCCTGTATTATCATGCATGACAGAAAACCTCAGAGGGATTTTGTACAAGGGAAGTTGACTTGAAATACTTTTGGAATACGCTATACTCATTCTTTCCTGATCATGATCCTTATTTGTGATGGTTTTGTGACTTCATAAGGACTACGTACAATATTTATACTAAAAAAAGGGCTGGGTAATATAGGTAATAAAAAATATTTTATTCTTTTTTAAATTATTTATTCATTTATTTTGGACACTTTCTGTACGTTACATTTTTAAGCCAGTATTTTATAATAAATGAGTGGATCATTGAATCATTCACTCAACTAATTCATTTAAAAATCATTCAGGAACTACATATCACTACTTTGTATTGCTCTGAGACATGCAGTGGTTTATCCTGCTTTAGTTTCGTTTGAAACTATTTTTGTAGGCAGAGCAAAAATAGACTAATTCACTGTACTGTCTAAAATGTAGGATACACAATATTGCATTTCATTTTGTTGAACTATTATATAAAAGCAATATTAAACTTGCAGGCCCCTATTTTAACGATCTAAGCGCATGGTCTAAAGCGCATGGTGCAGGTGTCCGAATCTACTTTTGCTAGTTTAACGACGGGAAAAATGGTCGGCGCACCTGGCGTATGGTCTAAAATGGTTGTCCCTATTCTCTTAATGAGTCATGGGTGTGTTTTGGGCGTAACGTGCATTAAACCAATCAGAGTCTCATCTCTCATTCCCTTTAAGAGCCAGTTGTGCTCATGCCATGGAGGATTCGCTATTTAATTTGCAAGAACAAAGAGTGAATGCTTCTCCAGAGAGCAGGGCCGGCGCCAACGGGGGGCGTTCGCGGGCAGTGCCCCCCGAAACGAGTTACTATGCACCCCTTTCCATCCTCTCCCCTCCTTGCCGAGCACGGTCATTTTCGAAAGCGAAAGTGAAACCAAAAAAAAAAAAACAGCGCGCATGCGAGAATGCAATTGACTATCCATTATGATATTATGACATTTTTATATTTGTGTACACAATAATAATATTTTACATTGTAATCCATTAATTTTTAAGATTTTGCATGTTTGTGTGTTGCTAGTCGTCCCTATGTGTGTGTGTGTGTAATAAGCAGAGTGTATGCGCGTTGTGCACCTGCTTATAGGCGCATATCACTAACGTGCTCTTCAAATAACAAAAAAATTGCGCCATTGACTGTCTGTTTGCGCCATTTGCGCAGTCTGTTTCAGTTGCCTCAAAATAGCAACGCGCCAACAATGCGCCTGAACACACCTCATTTTCAGAGCAGCACGCCCATGGAAGCAAATGCATTTTCTATTTAAACAACGTGGCGCAGGACGTGAAAATGACAACTGTGTCGGGCTGAAACTAGCAAAAATCACTTGCGTCGCACCTATCGTTGCTTTGCACCGGGTTTACGATAGGGCCCGCAGTCTTTCTTTTGAAAATCAGTGCTGCTGTATGAATATCAGCTTGGCTGTGGTTATCTGCAGGCGAATCAAAGTCGTGCTGATTTTCAGAACAACATGTCTTGCTGATATGATACTACTTGCATATTCATAATCATTTTTATTATTTTCATATTATCATATTCTAGCCTACATTTTGAAACCATTTAGAACATTTGAAATTAACTACAAATCAAAAATGTTAATGAAAGTAGTGAAATAGCACACATAATCATGACCAGTGACACAGTGATATCTTAGACTTAAATTATGATGTTGAATGAATGAATGAATGAATGAATGAATGCTTACATACTACTGTATATAAAAAGAAAAATACTAATATGTAAAAAAACCAAAAAACAAAAGACAAACATTTCTCCCGCATACAGTTCTAAGGCCATTACTTTTAAGTACAGTATATGTAACACCTAAATATCCTGTAACCTGCTGAGACTCTCATTTCTCATAATATATGTCTGCGGAGAGAGGTAGTGAACCCACACAGACTTCTATTAGTGCACTAATGCTGACGAAAGCAGTACCTCTCATCACCTCTGTTACACTAGAGACTTTCCCTTGCTCTTTCTGTGTGGCCTGCTGAGTGTTGGCTGGTCTTTACCAGGTTGGTGTAACATTGTTGATCTGTTTTCCTATTATCTCAGAGACAAGCATTTCCACTATGTCTTCCTCCAGGGCCAAGGTATTGTCCACTCAGTCAGCTAAATGCAGACATATGGATCTCAATAGCTTTGTGTGGCAATAGCACTTTTATGAAGAGCCCGTAAGGCATTGTAATACGACAAATGTTTTTCTACTTCCCCTCTTATGTTTTTTTTTTTTTTTTTCCCTCTTTTGTTTTTATTGTCTGTCTGTTTTTTTTTTAATTTTCTTACACATCTTCATGAGAATCAGACTGCAAAATTTGCTTAATTGTCATGAAATGTCACAAGGAGAACGCCACACTATTTCGCCACACTATTTTCCCATTTAAATACTGTAAAGCTGCTTTGACACAATTTGCATTGTAAAAAGCACTATACAAATAATGGTGACTTGACTCGACAATGCAAAAATTCTTTATATCCTAAAAAAAATCATAACTGTTTATTAACTATTTATGAATAATAATAATAATAATAATAATAGCTTTTTAAAGATAGTTATTTCTAGTTTACAACTGTATGCCATAATTTAAGTTAAAACCCCATTGACAAAAATGCATAAATATTCATAAATGTGTAAATAATTGTGCCTAAAGAGTTAACCAAGTTAATAATAATAATAATAATAATAATAATACATATTATTATTATTATTATTATTATTATTATTATTAGTATTGTTTTCAATTAGTCAGCAGTGCTTATTTTAGTATCACTGAGATACTATTATAGCTTTTAATATTTTATGTTAATTTCTATATTTGTATTTTCCATATCCATTTTATTTTATCATCATCATCATTTTAATTACTTTTTCATGAGTTTTCATCATTTTTATGTTTTTTTTTTCCTGAGTTTTTTGTCTATAGGTTTTTTTTTTTTTTTTAACTTTGTTATTTTATTACATTGTTACACTAAATGAAAAATATAAATTAGTTTTAGTTAACTATAATAACTTTTTTCTATTATTATTATTATTATTATTACACACTTTTATGAGATGCCACCAAAACGAGCACTATTATTTACATCTTTGTGAAAATTAATCTCTCCTTGTAATTTAATTTAATTTAAAATCGAGTTATAGAGTTGTAAAACCTGAAAGAATTATCACACCTTTTCAAAGAAGCAAAATTATATTTTATCGACTGCCACCCACTCTTTTTTTGTTCCTGAACCTCTTTGTCATGTTCTTCTCTGCACCTTCACACTTTTTCATTTTCATTTTGGTTGGGAGGGGGTTGAGTCACACTGCGTGCATTAAGTCTAATATGCACATCCAAGGAAGGCGACAGAAACCATGCTGTGTAGGGCACTTGTGAGTCAACTCGTGGACCGACTTCAAATGTGACGCACATTCAATCACCCAATTACCAGAATGCCTCTGCGTGCACCTCCAACATGCTCGCAAAAATCATATCCAAGCAACACATTGTCTTTAAAATGACAGTTCAACAATGTCACCGTCCTCTCAGCCACCACAGAAGAAACGACAGCTGCATGTTGTCCTCTAAATCAGCGCCGTTTCAAGGTGTTTCTTTTTCACTTCAATTTCTGAAGTGATTTGAATAGTGGACCGTGGTGGATTTCCATGTTCCCTGTTGATTGATTGTCCAATGAAGCCAAACTTAATGAGCAGTTCTCACATCAGGCTGAACAGACTGGCAGTAATTTGTCACAAAAAAGAACGAGGGAGAAGTGTTGTGTTTGTTACCGCTGTAACCCTTTGTAGTAAATCTTTACATTTCATATGGTTGTATAACCATCTCAATTTCCTTTTGATGTAAACTGTTGATACTTAGTGGAGAATCATGCCTAGCGGTCAGATATGTGCTTAAAAATTACACAATATATCACATGGTTAATTTTGTCAGTTTCAGGGTTTTTTAACATCTCTAAAAGTCCAACCATTTAATTTGCAAACAGAGAAAGCTTTTTATATTTGATGGACATTTTGTTTTGTTGATTTCAGTATGATAAAAGATATTTCTTTGAGCAATGTGATCCATAAAGACAGATGATGAATCTAGTGCGGGTTTATTGCTTTTGCTTTAGGGTGGGCCATAAATGTTTTGGCTGCATAAGAATGACTTGTGCTGTTAATGTTGTACTCTTATTTTGAGCGTCTTTAAACACTCCACATACCACATTTGACTTGACTGAACCAGATTTCATGGACTCTTTTATAATTCATTTCCATTTTGCTACTTGTGATTCTGTAGTGTTTATTACGTTTAGCACAGCACAATGCACAATTTTTTCAAGCTTTGTTTTAATGATGCCGAAATTGCTTCTCCTCAAGATTCAACTGTTAATTAGAACTTTTCAAAGTGAAAATCTGTTTTCTTGACTATGTAGCATATGTATTTGAAGGGCAACAGAGAAAATGTTGAGAATAAACATGTTCTATATGTATTCCTGTGAGTCTGAGAACATATAAGAAACTAAAAGCGTGTGACTGTCTGCGTGACTAATGTTCCCCAAAAATCTCAGCCATACTTTTATTATTTTCGTATTCATCTGTAGTGTTTCACTCTACACCACTTCATAACCACATCACTTCTGTTTTGTTTCTGTTTGTGTCTCTTTATTTCTGTCTCTCAAATATCTGGATTGATTGATTTATTGATTGATTGATTGATTGATTGATTGATTTGTTTGTTTTAAATATGCAATAATTAATTGTGATATTTTTTAAACATTTGCTTGTCTTTTATCATACTTATGTTCTAGTCAAGTACAGCATGAACTGCAGCGTTTCCACTGATTTAGTAATATCTGTGTGTTCATGATATTTATTCCAGTGTTAATATTGAAGTGGTTAGTCTTAATGTTTGTAAAGGTCAGGAATGACACGGTCTTGGTTGTTTTGGTGTGCTCATTGTGCATATATTAGCATTTTAAGGGGTCCTTGGGGACTGCGTGTCGAAGCACTCCAATAGATGCTACTTCTTTGTGTGGGCCTTGTGTACAGAACTAATGATTCCTATGCTTTTGTTTTTGTGGTGTCAAACATGATGCACATTTTCTGTTTTACAAGATTTATACAATGCTGAACAACTGTGGCCTCCAAACTCCAAAAGTATTTGAAAAGACTCATTATATGTAATGCAATTCCACATAGGGCTGCATGATAAACAATGTCATGTTGAGGTTGCGATAAAATGTATTCCGATAACGATAATAAGCTCTGGACATTTTTAGTCGATATGGATTAATCTAACAGCAGAAATAAATGCAACAGGCAGTCAGTCAGTGCCTGTCACTAATAAGTCTGTATTTTCTGCGTGTCTCTGTGTAATGAATGGCGTGGTTTCATCCGATACACAAACTCAAACTTGCGTGATGCTCAGAGTGTTTTCAGCATTTGCGTCTCAATATATGAGACATGAACACATGAACTTCAAGTCCAGTGCTGCTCTGAGAGTCACTTCACCAGCTTTACCATTTCACTTTAGAAAAACTACAGCCATGACACACACTGAAACTGAAAGTAAAACTGAAAGACCTCCACGACAACCCATCAAAATAAAAGTCTGGTTTAACTTAAAGAAATTATGACATAAATATGTTACTATTACTATTATTCTCAAGTAATAATCATATTATTATTTTTAAGAAATATCACACAACCAGTGTATTTTTTTTTATCAATTTATGCAGTTATACAATGCTGTTGTGCAGCGTTTTATTTGACAAAAAAATGAAAATGCAGTGTTTCATTTAATTAGACATTTTTTAATGATATATTTTTATTTAATTATAAAACACAGAATCCATCCATACATACATAAAGACATACATACATACATACATACATACAGACATAAATAAAATGTAAATAATTTAGCGGTGGAAAAAATATTTAATGATACATAATACTTAAACTAAAAGGTAGCTATATGGAGTTTAACTGTGAACAAACAAATTATCTTTACATTCATTCTCAAGGTTGAACAAACACATGGAAAGAATTTTCTTCCCTATTAATAGTAAATATCATGATAAATATCGCATGATATAAAAAAAAAGAAAAGGAGCAAATTGTTTTTGTCTTAATATCATTTCACAATACATTGTTCATCTTTGCAATTTCTTTCACTGACAATAAATGATACCGTGTTTCGATATTATGTAATGGCGATAAATCTGCCTTTAACTCTACCTTTTAAAAGTTTGCTTTTCATTCTGTCTCTACCTCCAAGAACAGTTAAAAGGAGATGTCCTTGGAATTTTATTCATTCTACATTCCTCCAGCACCACTGCCACCTCTTAAAGGGTGGGCTAATACATTGGTCTGAGATAACATTTTTGGACTTTGTATTTTAACACCAGACTGTGTTTGGGGGCATTACCGTCTGTTCCAAAAGTCTTGGCTCTCGCTTATCAGTTAGCCTCTAAACTTGTTTCATTAATGAACTCTTTAGCCCATGAAGGTCTGTGAATATGATGGCTTAATGAGAGCCCTCATTCCAAACTGCTTTCCAAGAGTTGGAAGGTTAAAGCTGCTTCTCTCGTGTGGCCTATTTCTTGGTCCTTTAAGTGCAGTAGATAAAGTTTTTAGGTCTTGTTAGATGTCTGTGCTCTGCCAAGGCTTGGGCACTTTTCCATGGTTCCACAAGATTAACATTTGGCTGGAACTCAGACAGGCTTCAAAGACTACATATGAAAGGGCTGGAATGCTAAAATAATTAAATAAAGTGACTTTTGCATTTAGTGTCTGGTATATTATTGGTAAATTTTTGTTTTTATTAGTTTTAAGGCTACAAATGTGAATAAATTTCTTACTCTATGTATTAAACATCCTAAACTTCCTTAAACCAACTGAGCTACGGACATGGATGATAAATCAAATCATGCAGATCGTTGAGGAGAGGTGTGATATTGTTTTTCAAAGCCATCAAACTTTTGATTTACATCTGGCAGACGATAAAATAGATGCATTGGATCTGAGCCATATCTAGCCATATCCATATCTAGCCTTATTTTGCAGAGTTCAACACTAATGTCAAATGCATAGTTCAAAGAACTGCAGATTTTATATAGCATTTTTTTTTTTTTTTTTTTTAGCTGCATGTGGATTTGTAATGTAAACACATCATGATAACCAACAATGAGGTGATGGCTTTGCACAAAATTCTCTGATTTAGCATAGTGTTAATATGGCCATTCTTCATGTAATCTGTAGTAAATAAAAATAGAAATATTATTTTCTGTTATTTTTCCAGCGGCATTTGAAGTTTTGTCATTCAGCCAAAATAAATTGTTTGAAATTCACTCAGCTGGGAAGCATATTGTTTAGCAGCATTCTCATAACATGTCACGTGACCTTTAGATTTCGGCAAGCATCAATTGCTGTGTCAGATACTTGCCAGTTCAGTTTTTATATTCATTTTTCACTGCATGCACTGATTTTTGTACTGCTCTTATTCGTAGAGGTTTTTCACCTGTTTTATCATGCTAATTATTTAGTATGATAATCACTGGTTAATTATTTAATTGGTTTGACCACTTAGTGAAATTATAGAGCTTAGCTGAATTAATTCTAGCGCTAATTCATGTAATGCTTCTCCTGCAATTACTGATCGCAGCGTTATGAACCTTTAACACTTGGCTCATCAAGCGACATTCACACTGACAGCTATTTGCAATGACAGAGTGACCTAAAGTCAGTCGTTTTCAGTGAGACTTGGCAATATGAGGTGACACCAGAGTGGGTGTGTTAAAGTTTGAATTTATGCAAATGAGACGTAATACAACATGGTGAATACCGATAGAAGTGGAGCACATGTGATCTCCCTTGCGTGAGATATTATATAGAGGGTTAATGGTAACTGGGAGTAATTTTTCTGTTCTATATGATTTTATTCTGCATGATGCATTGCAAAAAAGATGTGTGGGAAAACATCAAAAATTGTCTGCATCGTAACACGATGCATTTTAGTGCAGTTTCTGTACACTTTCCCCTCCAGAATCAGTGACACTTCCAAAAAGTGTTTATTTCTGAGAGAAGATACTGTAGATTTCTTTTCTCATGTCTTTTTCTGTCTGCACAGGTCTTCTTTCACGCAGTTGTTCCACCTCCTCTTCCTCTTTGGACTCCAGACAAACATCCAGGCGACCACCACGACCACTCCCACGTCAAAGACCGCCGCTGCGGCCATGGCAGGAACGGACCCCTCCCAGCACCAGATCTACTCCTCCTCCCTCCCGTTCCCTCACTGCCACACCACACTCTGGTACATCCTAATTGCAAACTCTACTTTTTACTATCTACAGTAATTAGCATTTTGTAGTTGTAAATAATAATGTCCACTAACATTATCACAAAATAAACCCTGAGGAGGGATCAGATTCTGAACACAGTCTTGCATCACCCACAAGGGCAAAGACGAATCCCACAGCAAATATGTGAACATAAATGAGTTGATTATCAAAAAAAAAAACTACTTAATAATGCATTATCCCTTTGCTGAGTCTTGTTCTGCTGTACACTATTCACAGCATTTAAAGGTATCCATAAACTTGAAAAGCATGAGAAGGTTTATGTTTTTTAAAGTTGCTCCCTCCTTGCACTTCCACTACATTTGCATAGCTGCAGTAGCTTCTTAAATGCTTTTTTTCCCCTTGATAATGTCCTTGATAAAGCTGGGATGCTAGCACCAGGGGTGCAAACTTGTCACCTTTCGGCGAAATTCGCCGTTTTCACCTTGAAATAGGTCATTCACGTGAATCGTGTAGATCCGTTATAAAAAA